>PVIU01013896.1:0-53261 GCA_004026605.1 Ondatra zibethicus | reverse complement strand
AAACACCCTTAAAATGGCTAATTTGTAAATGTCAGGAATTTATTGCTACAATTTTTTAGTTTGGAAATTCCAAGATAATATCATAAGCCAATGTAAAGTCTTATGAGAACTTCTCTATGCTTCAAAGATGGTACGTGCTTTCTGTGTCTTTGCACACTGAAAGGGATTATTGAAACTTTTGACATCTTTTATAAGGTATCAAGAAAGAGTTCTTAACACATTTGTGAGTTCATAAAAGAAAAGCTCCCCTGATTTAATCTTTTCTTGGAAGATCCTATTTCTTAACACTGTTATCTTAGGTATTATGTTCCAATATATGAATTTCAGTATCTACCACCATTCAGATCATAACAAGTATCTAGCTGTAGCAGACCCTGGCTATGTAATGAGAAGTTTATTGTAGCACAAGTAATAAAAACTCAGAGTAAGAAATAAGGGTTTATGCTGAAGATCAGAGAAACAGAACAGTAAAGGCCACTGGAGAGACTCTTTATCTCTACCGATGCTCAGACTACATTGTGTCTGCACCAAACCTCAGAATCCACACTCCATTGAGTTCCTATTATTTCTCGCTTTATATTCCTCTATCTGTCCAGGCATACCACTACTATTCTCTCCTCCCTAGTGCTGGGATTAAAGGTGTGTGACTTCCAAACACTGGGATTAAAGGTGTGAGACACCACCACCTGATTCTCTTTCTGAGTAGATCTTGTATAGCCCAGGATAGCCTTGAACTCACAGAGATCTGTCTGCCTCTGTCTCCTGAGTCTCGGGATTAAAGGTGTGTGCCACCACTCCCTGGCCTCTAGTGGTTTCAGACAATCTTTATTCATGAGAATACAAATAAAATATCACTGCAGTGTATATTATGCATTTCAAAATAAGCTTCTTGATAGTACATTCAAACAAAAACAAGTGTTGAATAAGAAAAAAATAACAATAAAAGAAATATATTAAAGTTGTTTGCAGTTTTAAATATAATAGACATGTCTAATTTCTCTGATATTTGAATCAAAACGTAACTCAAGGCAATAGGCCAGATTCGGCAAAGGTCAGATATCATGCTACCAAGGGGAAGGAAAAAGAACCTTGATCCCTAATAATGATGTGGTGTGAAGAGTTTTAAAAAAGTTGAGATGATCACCACAATTGAAAACTTAACTTAGCAGTAAAAATGTGTGACCAAAGGTAATGACCTTATACGAATTGTTGTATAAATCTAAAATATTAACATTGAAAATTATTTCAGACTATCAAAAATACCATGACAAAGTAAAACCTAGTGTTATAAGGATAGAAGATACATTAAGTGCTTGCTGCAGAGGAAGCTGTCTGATTGAGGATCTGAATTTTTTGCAACTTGAGTTGATGGTGATTTTCTTTAGTACTGTCTTGTTTTGCTTTTAATGAACAGAAATTCAATGTATATGTATAATGTACATACTATGAAAATTCATCATCCATATTTATCCCCTTAGTCTTTTATTAATTTCTTTAATTATTTAAGACAGTCTCACTCATGCATATTTCTATATTCATATGGAAATGATTTTATATGTATATGTGATTTTATGTATCTCTATATAAAGGGAACTATAAAGAGCTGTCTTACAGAAAGAGGAAATGTTTTTGCTGACTGGACATTAAGCATTAATACCTAAGATATACAAAGCAATACAAAATCTAAATAAAAAGCAGTCAAATAACAAATAAAATGGGCTAGTATAATGCTTGTTAAATGTGAAAATATGAAGTATGTGTAGACAGTAAACATATAAAGATATAATCTTCAGTTACCATGTAAATGTAATTTAAAATTCATCAACTGAGTTTCCATCTAACCTCAGTCAGAATGGCTATCATTAAGAAGGTAAATTTTGGAGAAGTGGAGAAAAAGGTTTTATTTATGGTGGATCATGGTTTCCAAAATCTCAGTGTTGATATTTTAGGAAGAAATAAAGTAGGAGAAAGGGACAATGAGGGAAAACAAGGAATATTGAAAGTTTTATGCTGTTATAAAAAGCATATGAGATTAGAACGACCTGTACTCAGGTACAGAGTGGAGCCTAGACTTTCTTTCTTTGCAGTTTTAATTATGCTGCTGAGTGAGAAATGGAGACATAAGCACATCTTGTCCACCATATGCTGATTTTCTCCGCTCGGCTCCTTGTGATGTTTTATTGTTGATGATTTTGACACAAAAACTTATTCATAGTTTGAGAAAAAACATTGTTTTAATATACATATCATATTATTTGAATGAACTGGTACTAAGGTAAGAAGAAAAAAGTTAAATGCTAGAAAATTTTTGTAATAACTAAAATAAAACAATTAGATAACTAATTAATAAGCTATTCCTTGTGGAAGATTATTTCTCTCTCTCAGTTTTGCTTAGTTGTCTATAGCTGTGCATGGTTGAGGACTCATGAACTGCCCTCCCTCTCCCTGAATGTTAGTACACCTGTCAGTGCTGCCCTTGTTCAGTACATGATGTTAGCACACCTGTCGGTGCTGCCCTTGTTCAGTACATGATGTTAGCACACCTGTCGGTGCTGCCCTTGTTCAGTGCGTGATAATGTTAACACACCTGTCGGTGCTGCCCTTGTTCAGTACATGATAATGTTAACGTACCTATCAGTGCTGCCCTTGTTCAGTACACATTAGTGAGACTTTATAGTCAACGCTTAATATGTACACACAAACAGCATTATACCAACTGAGCAGTTTGTAGTTACTTATTTAGGAATATTTTTGTATTTCTGTCTGTAATAACAATCAATGAAAAAAAAAAGGCTATCAATTTAAAAAAATCAATGGGAATTATATCAGAGGGTTTGGAAGGAGAATATGAGATAATTATACTGTAATCTCTTATGTAAAAGTAATAAAAAATTTAAAAGTATTTTTTATTATAAAGTGTCAACATTAATTGGTGTTCACACAAAGTTCTCTATGCTCTTTTGTAGTGAATGACTATTGAAGGGAAAATCTTAGTTTTCTCTTAGAACATAATGTAATAGGCTCGCAGACCTTAACACAACTGAATCCATGATAAAAAGTCCCGTTCAGGCCATGGAACCCAGCATGTAAACATCACCTGCCAAAACAAATTGAAATCCTACTACATCAAAGTCCATAGTTCTGAGAAAGTCACTAAATGTACTAGCATTACTTGACTACTGTAGTTCTGCTTATGGCTAATTATTCTTGTCAACTGAAGTACATCAATCCAGGACATAGTTATTGTACTCAGATCTCACCTGGGAAAGATTCTGTGCTAAATTGAGATTGAGAACCCCCAGTCTAGTCATCAACCAGCTAGTAAAGACTTTCTAGGGGCTTAAATGCTCTTCTGAGTAGTAGACTTCTTCAGTGGGCAGCCCACAACATTTCTGAAGGTCCTACTGAAATCCCAAAAGAATAGACCTCTGTGCTCTGAGGATTCATATCCCCTCAGAGAAGAGTAGTCAAGGGCTGCTAAGGGATTCTTGCCCTGAAGATGTTCCAGAGAGTGTGTAGTCCCGTTTAACAATCACTGCCTAATGCATTAAGGCAGTCTAATAGCTCTAACCCAAAAGGAAACAAAGTTGAATGTTGGAGTCTGTCAACTCCAGAAGTAAGTCTGGTAAAGATGTTTTTATTTTTTTAGGATGCAAAGGAAAGGTCACATTTCACCATTGATCCCGTGTCCTTATGGGATCTGTGTGAGATGTCACAAAAATCCTCTGAACTGTTATGGGGAATGAATGTTCAGTGCCATCCCTTGTTCTCTTTACTGTATATCTCTCTCTGTGTTTCTGTCAGTTCAGTTGATTGGAGAAACAGATCAAAACTGCTGTTACAATGGAGATGCCCGCAGCAAAGTTTAGTTGGATCCTCTGCCCAAGTGTGGAATGTGTGGAGAAGAATGGATATGATGTCTGTTTCTCTCACAAAAGCTTCAGACCTGTGAAATCAACTCTTAGGGAGTTGTGTTGCCCAGTGATGACTTACACCATCTGAAACATAAAATCCCAGGCCCCCTGAACAGTTTCTCTGATTGATGAGTGGCTTTCTCTGGTACAAGATAGCCCTATTTGACCTCCATTTACACTTAAAACCTGTGCCCTCTTGTTGGGAACCTGGATCCTTTTGACTCTACCATGTAACCTAGTAGAACCAGAAACCTCTGACTGTTCACTCAGTCCCTCCATAGAAAATTAACCATGCCCCCATCCTGGTCATGGGATTGCTTGCTCACTTGACGCCAGTTCCAAGTTCAGTCCTATTCCCTGTATGGATATGGGAAAATGTCTATAGCCCCTGTCATCTAAGGACAAGGCATGATGGAAGGAATAAATAATTTCAGAGTTGCAGGCTTCTTCTACTTCTTCCCCCAGTCTCATCTTGGAAGCCTGTTACAGGAAGGAAAGGGACAAAGACCGACAAGACATTCTTAGATTAAAGAAAATGTCCCAGCCTTTCTCTTTCATGATTTATTTTTTTTTCTTTTCAACTAATGATCTATATAACTTGAAAATTCAAAACTTACCATTCTCTGAAAACTCTGCCAGGTTGGAGGAGTAGGTAGGGAGTGAATCATGACTGGACAGTGTGACAGTAATAGAATGGATGTCCGTTTTTATTCAACACTGACCCAGGTAAGACTTTAAACAATTTGTTCTAGGCCGCTTTTAAAGAATCAAAGATAACTTCTAGTAATATTGTTTTTGTTGTACAATCAGCACTCTTATATCTTAAATTATTCCATTTCTATTATCTTATATTTTAGCACAAGGCTCATGGTTTCTACCTCTTGCTTCTTGAGCAGCTACATGGCATCTCTCAGACTCCACCTACTCTTGCTCTATATCTCTTCCAGCCTGTCTCTATTCTACCCTGCTATAAGACAAAGCAACTTCTTTATTAAAACATATTCATAGCGTACAGACAGAAATCCCACATCACACTGGTGGACCCAAGGATATTGAGGCCATCAGAAATATAACCCCACTGTGGATAGAGACCTTCATCTTAATCAGAGTCCAGGACAATGAGATCAGAAAGAAAACAGAAACCAAAGAAGAAAATAGCCATCCAAAAAGACAAATCTAGAAACTGGCTCCTAGACAAATAATCATTCCAAATCAAAATAACTTAAAAAAACATAAGAACATAAACAACAGTCAGGGCAAAATACCAGCACCAGAGGCCAGGCATACACCTACAGCAAGTCCTGAATAATCCAACACAATTGATCAAAAAATTAGAGAAAATCAATAAATCTTTTCATTAATGTTAAGAAAACAAACAAGCAAGCAATTGAAAGAAAATCAAGACCTGAAATTTAATAAAGAAAACACAAACTGAGGGAAATCTGGAAATAGAAAATCTAGATAAGAAAACAGAAACTACAGATACAAGCATTACCAACAAAATGCAAAAAAAAAATGTTAGAAGGAATCTCAGGTGTTGAAGATACAATGAAAGAAATAGATACATCAGTCAAAAAATGTTAAATCTAAAAATATTCCTGCTAGAAAACATCCAGAAAATCTGGGACACTATTAGAAGACCAAACTGAAGAATAATAGGAATAGAAGAAGGAAAGATACCCAGTTCAAAGGCCCAGAAAAACTTTTTAACACAATCATAGCAGAAAATTTTCCAAAACTAAAAAAGGACATTCCTATAAAAAATAGATTGGATTAGAAAAAAAAGAATACCAAATAGATTGGATAGGAAAAGAAAGACCCCTTACCACATAGGAATCAAAAAACTAAACACAGAGAACAAAAAAGCATATAAAAAACTGAAAGATAAAAAGGCCAAATAATAAATAAGTTAGATCCACTAGAATTACACCTGCCATCTCAATAGATGTCTATTTCATTCAGCCTAAAGGGCTGGGATAAAATGTGCTGCAGATTTCAAGAAACCAGAAATGCTATTCCAAACTATATATTCAGCAAAAATTTTATTCACTGTAGATGGAGAAAACAAGATATTACATGAAAAATTCAAATATGGACAATATCAATCAACAAATCTAGTCATACACAAGGTGCTAGTATGAAAATGTCAACACAAGGAGGTTGCCTACACCCAAGAAAACATGGGAAACAAATAATCTCACAACAACATAACCCAGAGGATGAAAAACAGTCCCTTCTGTAGGCCTTAGGCCTCAAGACACATCCCATGCTACTCATATACCATTGCAGCCCCATTAGCAGGTCATCAAGGCAAGGTTCCTATAGGCAGGTCACCCCCCCCGTTAGACTATGTAATCTAAAAGGCCAACCACCTCCTGTGGCATCAGTGACTTCCAGAGACACAGTCACCACCTCTACAGATTGGACTAACAGCAGCACCCAGAGAACACAGACCAATTGAAGGAGAGATGGGTAGACACCAGTGAAAGAACACATTCAACAACGTAAAGAGCCACATGGCATGACCAAACATAGTAGTTCTACAACAGCAAGACCTGGACATTTCAATGAAGAAAAAACAGAAAAAAAATGAACTTAAAGACAACTTTATGAGGATGATCAAGTTCCTTAAAGAGGAACTGAAAAATTCCCTTAAGGAAATTGAATAAAAGAAAAAATAAAGAACTAGAAGAAATGAAAAAATCTTTTATAGAAAACCATCAAAAATCATTCAAACGGGTGAAGGAAACACTTCAAGATTTGAAAATTGAAATAGATGCAATAAAGAAAACACAAATGAGGGAATTCTGGAAATGGAAACTCTGGGTAAACAAACAGGAACTACAGATGCAAGCATAACCAACAGAATACAAGAAACAGCATTGAAGACACATAGAGGAAATATATTCATCAGTCAAAGAAACATTAAAACCAACAAAGTCATAACAAAATCATTCAAGAAATCTTTGACACCATGTAAAGATCAAACCTAGTAATAATAGGTATAGAAGAAGGAGACGAAGACCAGCTCAAATGCACAGAAAATATATTTAAAAAATCATAGAAGAGAACTTTCCCAAGCTAAAGAAGAAAATGCGTATGAAGATACAGAACACCAAATAAATAGACTAATTCAAAAAAGTCCCCTTGACACATAATAATCTAAACACTAAACATACAAAATAAAGAAATAATGTTAAATATTAAATATAAAAATAAAGAAAAAATACTAAGAGCTGCAAAGGAAAAAGGCCAAGTAACATACAAAGGCTGACCCATCAAAATAATACCCAACTTCTCAATAGAGACTCTGTAAGTATTGAGAGCCTGAATAGACCTTATAAAGACACTAAGAGACCATAGATGTCACCCCAGACTACTATACTGAGCAAAACTATCAATCACTATAGATGGATAAAACATGATATTCCATGACAAAACCAGATTTAAACAATGCCTATCCATAAATTGAGTCCTATAGAAAGTACTAGAAGGAAAGCTTGAACCCAAAAATGTTAGGTACACCCACAAAAACACAGACAATAAATTATCTCACACCAGAAAAATTACAAAGAAGAGTAACACATATATACTACCACCAATAATAACTAAAAAATAAAATTCACAATCACTGATCATATTTATCACTTAATACCAATAGACTCAATTCTCTTAGGAAAAGACACAAGCTAACAGAATGGATATGAAAACAGAAGTCTACCTTCTGCTTCATTCAAGAAAAACACCTCAACTTCAAAGACAGACATTACCTCAGAATAAAAGGTTGGAAAAAGACTTTCCAATCAAATGGACCTAAGCAGGAAGCTAGTGTAGCTATCCTAAATTCTAATAAAATAAACTTCAAATGAAAACTAAACAAAAGAGACAGAGAAGGACATTTCATATTCATCACAGGAGAAGTCCATCAAAATGTAGTCTCAGTTCTGAGCATTTGTGCCACAAACACAAAAAAACCCACATATGTAAAATAAATATTACTAAAGCTTAAATTGCACAACCAACCACACACACTAATAGTGGGAGACTTCACCACCCTACTTAGACTATTAAATGGGTCTGCCAAACAGAAAATTAACAGATAAACAAAGGAACTAATAGATGTTATGCATCAAATGGCCTTAACAGAACATTCCCCCAGAACACAAAAGAATATGCCTTCTTCTCAGCACGTCATGGAATTTTTATATAATCAACCATACACTTGGTCACAAAGGAAATATCAACAGATGTAAAAAAAATATAATAAGCCTCTGTATCTTATCAGATCACCATGGCTTAAAGTTAGAATTCAACAACAGTCCAAATTACATAAAGCCTACAAACTCATGGAAACTGGATAATGTTCAACTGGGTCAAGTAAGAAATAAGAAAGAAATTAAAATCTTCGTAGAATTTAATGAAAATGATTGTACAGCATACCCAAACTTTCGCGACACTATAAAAGTAGTACTAAGAGGAAAGTGCATAGCACTAAGTGCCTACATAAAGAATTTGGAGAAAATTCACATTAGTGACTTAAAAGCACACCTGAAAGTTCTATTAAAAAAAAGCATAGTTACCCTTGGAAGAGTAGATGACATGAAATAAAACTGAGGGCTGAAATCAATAAAATAGAAACAAATAGAACAATACAAAGAATCAATGAAACAAGGAGTTGATTGTCCAAGAAAATCAGCATAGTAGACAAGCTTTTCTAGAAAATGACCAAAAAGCAGAGAGAATACACAAATTAACAAAATAAGAAATGAAGAGGAGGAAATAACAGACATTGAGGAAATTCAGAGAATCTTCAAGACAAACTTCAAAAACCTGTACTCCACAAAATTCCAAAATTTTAAAGAAATAGATAATTTTCTGGATAGGTACCAAATACCAAAATTAAATAAAGACAAAATAAACAATATAAATATGCCTATAAGTCCTAAGGAAATAGAAGTATTCAATAAAAGGCTTCCAACCAAAAGAAGCCCAGGGCCAAATGTTTTCAGTGCAGATTTCTACCAGATGCTCTTCAAATTGGTTGAAACAATATAATTAGAAGGAACACTGACTAACTCCTTTTATGTGTCTAGGTACCATGATACCCAAACCACACAAAGGTGTAACAAAGAAAGAGAATTACAGACCAATTTCCCTCATGAACATTGATGCAAAAATACTCAATATAAAACTGCAAACTGAATCCAAGAACACATCAAAAAAAGCACCCACCATTATTAAGTAGGCTTCCTCCTAGAGATGTAGGGATGATTCAACATACAAAAATCTGTCAATGTAAACAAACATAAATAACTCAAAGAAAAAAAACTGCATGATCATCTCATTAGATGCTGAAAAATCTTTCAACAAAATCTAACACCTATTCTAGATAAAGATCTTGGAGAGATTAGGGATAAAAGGAACATGCCTAAGCATAATAAAAACAATTTACAGTAAGTCACCAGCCAACATCAAATTAAATGGAGAAAAACTCAAAGTGATTCCACTAAAGTAAGAAAAAGATAAGACTGTATACTCTTTCCGTATTTATTCAAAATAATACTCAAAGTTCTAGTTAGAGCAATAAGACAGCAAAAGGAGATCAAGGGGATATAAATTGCAAGGAAGAATTCAGTGCTTTGCTCTTTGAAGATGATATTATGGTATACATAAGTCACCCCAAAAATTCTTCCAAGGAACTCCTACAGCTGATAAACACCTTCAGTAATGTGGTGGGATACAAAATTAACTCAAAAAAAGTCAGTAGACCTCCTATATACAAATGTCAAACTGGCCAAGAAAGAAATCAGAGAAACTTCACTCTATACAATAGTCACAAATAATATAAAATATATTGGGGTAAGTCTAACCAAACAAGTGAAAGACCTATATGACAAGAATTTTATGTCTTTGAAAGAAGAAGTTAAAGAAGATATCAGAAAATGAAAAGATCTCCCATACTCTTAGATAAGTAGAATCTACATAATAAAAATGGCCATTTTAGCAAAAGCAATCTATAGATTCAATGCAATCCCCATCAAAATACCAACACAATTCTTTCTAGACCTCAAAAGAACAAAGATGACTACAGCTAACATTCCTAACAGTAGTGGAAAGGATACCTGAACTGGTCTTCCCATATAATCAGATTGGTTACTACCCTAACTGTCATCATAGAAACTTCATCCAGTAACTGATGGAAGCAGATGCAGAGAACCACAGTCAAGCACCAGGCCAAGCTCCAGGAGTCAAGTCAAAGAGAGAAAAGAAGGAAACATTATATGAACAAAGGGAAGTCGTGATTATGATGGGGAGATTGACAGATACATATGACGTGAAAAAGATCATGAACTCTAGACGGACAGCAAGGGAGCCTGCATGGGATCAAACTAGGTCCTCTGAATGTGGGTGACAGTTATGTTGAGTGATTTGTTGGGAGACCCCTTGATGTGGGACCAGAATTTATCCTGGGTGCTTAAACTAGCTTTTTAGAGCCATTCTCTATGGTTGGGTATCATGTTCAGCCTTGATACAAGGGAGAAGGGCTTGGTTCTGCCTCAACATTGTATGCCAGAGTTTGTTTACTCCCCAAAGGAGGCCTTATCTCCTCTGATGAGTGGATGGTTGGTGGTATGTGGGGATGTGGGAAAGGGGGAGAATTCGAGTGAGGGGGAATAGGGGTTGGTTTATAAAATGAAAAGATATTTTTAAAAAAGAATATAGAGAAATCTCATATAAGCCATTTAACATTACACACTCTGAGAAGCCAAAGAGCTGTTGTACACTGGTAGAAACAGTGTTGTTTAAGATAAAATCAGGTATACTGTGTCCATAGTTGTCACCTTAGACAGGAAGATACGAGTCCAGTCCTTCAGCTGAGGGACTTCAGCACAAAGTGCTGAGCTTCCAGCATAAATCAGGCACTTTGCTAGGGTAAAGGCAAAGTTAACATTTTATATATAGATAGTTGGTATGCATTTGTCAAGACCCCTGTCCACGGGACCCTCTCTATATACAGGGTAGGCAGCTCCTCAGTTCAGTCAGTAAAAGAAATTTAAAAAGGAAAATTCTCAGAGGTCCAAGAAAACGAGGCAGCAAATTTGGCCTTCTGGAAGGCAGTCCTAGATCCAGTGGGATCTCTCCATATCTTGGTTATCTTGCCTAAATCTTAATTGCTCCAGAGCCCAGTCCATACTAAGTAAAAGGTCAAGTGAACAACAGCAATAAAAAAGAAATCGAGTAGGAACAAATGAGTGGTGGTTCCTAAACAACCAGCAATCTGTACTCCATGACATTATTGAAAGACAGATGGTTGCCAAATGTACCAAACCACCCATCTTGAAGGAAATAAAACTGCTGAGATACTAAGACCAAGATATTACTCCTAGATTTAGGTTGCCCCTCTTTTTTAAGTCTAGCAATTCATTAGATTTCATGGCTAGTGTTTCCCTAAATCTGGCAAAAGTCCACAATGTTGATTAAAAATTACATTGTACCTATAGTGACCCAGCCCACTGGCACAAAGCAACCTAACTTGAAAACCCCAGAATACAAGCATCCTAATATGGCAAGCCTCTGAAGTCCAATTTCCCCAAGAATTCCTTTGATACCCGCAAACATAAAGATTCATGAACGAGCAGAAGCCAACCCTTCAGTCATCAGATTGCCAGAATGAACTATCAGTTCTTTAACTCTTCTCAACTGGACATATGTCAGAGTTGCTGGCTGTGTCTGGGCCCAAAGACCCCTTTTACATTGGGATTGGAACTAATCAAACAATGAATTCCATCTCCAACCCGAACAGCTATAACTATCACCAACCTAAGATCACACGAGAGGATCTCCAGAGGAAACATGTCTGTTTAATGGTACCAAAATATCCCCTAGATAGTTCTCTCCAAGAAAACTTCTGTAGCTATAATCAGCAGGTTATTTCCAGAAATGGTAGTGGAACATATTTCTGGGCTCCAGTGACTATGTGGCTTGCTCACACAAATCATTAACCAAATTCTTTATTAACCTTAAATTTTCTTAACCCTAATGAGAAGGGAATGACAGCAACAGAGAGACACTGGATAACATAAAAGTCTTCTGAATTAAACCAGCCAGTGTACTTCAAAGATGTGTTAACCCCACAATGGAAAGCAGGAGATGTGCTATGTTGCAAAAGGAGTTTTACTCTTGTTTCCATGGAAGAAGAAAAGCTATTGATACTATAAAAATTAATAAAGATTCAGTTTGAAAAAGAGAATCCTCTTGAGAAAGAGAAATCATGGCTCAACCACAGAGATGACAATCATACAGATGGTATGAAAATCTTTTAAAGATTTGAGCAGGGTTTTGATCTTGTTTTTGCAGGAAAATACTTATTATCAAAGAATCAAGAATCCTTGAACATCTAGATGCCTAAAGGTAAAAAGATAGCTATTTAAAAGAATCAACAAGCAAAGAGAAATCTAACTTGATGCTGTATTATCTGCATGGTAAAATTTGATTATGACACGAATAATAATAATAGTGAATAATAAAGTGAATACTTGTGAGCTATTATTTATGGATGATTTACATTGGTTTAGGTTTTTATATATTGATACAAGTTCAAATTATATTTTTATTTCTGTTTACAATATTTGTACACCTATGTAAAGTTATTCTGTCATATTGTATGTATACATGTTTCTACCTCTGTTTAAGACAATTCATATATTGATACAATTTTAGGATATATTTATCATATTAGATTATATATTTCTACTGGTAGTCAAGATATTTATACATTGTTCACATTTCATGGTCATTGTCCTCCTTTACTGAACAATTGTTTAATATTCTGATATGATATCTTAATCATTAAGCTAAAACATATTAAGTATTATAGATCAATGGTCATTTATGTTTGTTATAATTTTAGTCACACTGATTAGGTTCATTAGATACATAGAGATTGTATTCTGCATAGATAGGTAACCTTCAACTGCTTCAAAGAACATGGCATTTAAATAACTTGATATTCTGTTGATGTGAGATGCTATTGCTCCTGGCAGCACCGATCTATTCCCAAGAGTCTGTTGCACACCACAGACACTCCACTTGGGATTTGTTTTCTTCTTGGCACAACTGGCCTTTGGGCAAGGAACTGCCCATAACTCAACCAATGACAAAGTGCACTATGTCCAGACTGGACAAGCAGGATACAAGAAAAAAGACTGTCAAATCTTGCCAAGACATGGTAAGACAGTTTTGAAAATTTTCCTGCCTCTTAAAACAGTTTGTCAATTACTCTAGACGTTAGCCAAAGTTGGTTGTTTCAGCATTGCAAATGAGACTTTGAGTAATTACTTAGGCAATCAGTTGTCTCTGTCATCTACTGCACATTTTGGAAGCTCCTCCTTCCTACTCAAGTAATATTATCTTCCTTCTTAGGCCTTCTATGAGGTTTAAGATTAGATAGTAGTAGTTACTTTCCTCTTATGATCTTCCAAGCCATTTCCAATACAAGACTTATACTCCTTAGGATAGAATGTTTGTTAAAACATTAGAATATATTCTTGCTTGATATTGTTTATGCTGGTTATAATTCTGATTTTATACTTAATATCTATTTCTAGTGTATAGAGTTTAGTATTGGGTTTAGAACTCTCTGATTTAAAAAAAATGGGAGATGATGTGGAAGCTCCTTCAGCCAATAGCCTTTAAAATACCAGCCCATGTGGGTGTGGTCTTATACTATAAACACAGCTGTAAAGAGTGTGCTTGCTCTCTTGCTTCAAGCTCTCACTTCCGGCTGCTAAACTTGGTTCCTGTTTCCCATTCATGCAGGACTATGATCTAGGAGAATGATCTGTGAGTCTCTCCTAATTAAATAACCCATTATTATAGGTAAATCTGAACTAGTGTAGGATTATTTTGTAACTTCCATCATCATGTATGTCTTGCCTGCAGAGACCAGAAGAAGTTTTCAGATGTCTTAGAGCTGGAGTTATAGGCAGTCAGGAACCTGATGTAACTGCTGGGAACCAAATCCAATCCTTTGCCAGAACAGTACATGCTCTTAACCACTGAACAATCTCTCCAGCTAAATAGTATTTCATTTGCTGAAGTTTGAAAAACCATTTTCTTGCCAAGTAAATTGTAGGAAAGTTGGATAAGAGAGACAGAATCAAAAGAAGTATGAATGTGGATAATGAAGAAACAACTTTCTTGTTTAAGAGAAAAATATCCTGAATGAGAAAAATATGAATATTCAATGCTTATCTTCTAAAAACAAAAATGAAGTAGGACTTATTTTAAATAGAAAAGTTTTCTTAAACCAAAACATTCCTTTTGAGGATTTTAAGTAATATACAATTATCTCAAAGAGATTTATGAAAGCTAATTTTGTGAAAGTAAAGAATGAATGAACATAAAATATACTTAATGCTTTCCTCACTCTGTTTTTCTCACTGTTTCAGAATTATACAGAGCTAGCACACATCTTTGCCACTGCAGAATTCTGCTTCTTGGTTAAGATTCTGTCATGTTTTCCTCAATAATAAAATCTCTGTTGGGGATTTATAATTTAATTTTGAATCTTCCAAGCAGAATGATACCTGGTAGACAACTTTGCCTAGGAAATAGCTCTTCCACTTTAAATTCAAAAGACAATAAATAGTAGGCCTTTCACTAATGAATTCATCATTTGTCTTCTCATTTAATAAAATTTTATGTTTATTTTCATAATTGAGCACCTGATTTAATATTAGGAATCTTTAGAAAACTTGAAGTGAAAATACAGCAAGTTTAATTTAAAGCAATCATCATTCAAATGTTTTCAAAATAATTCAGTAGGGCTTAGGCTTCTGATGCACTCTAGCCTTAAGTTTCTAAATAATTTAATGCAACTATGCACTCACAGAAAATGGGGAAATTTCCTGAGGCTAAGACAGTTAAAGTTGCTTGGCATTTGTGCTATTTTTGGAGGTAATAAGCTAGTCTCTCCTTGTTCAGTGCCATATACCCTGTGTTTATAACATATTATAAAATCTGATGACAGACAGCATTGCTCCAGCTGGCAATGTGACCTTTCTTTTCCTTTGTGATTCCACAGAGAGAAAGCACTTTCTTTTCACTCTATACTGCTGTACTTTCTGTCCTTAAAAACTCAGCCTTAGCTCTTAGAGAATTAGTGAACTGAGTGATACTTTATAGATGAGACACAATGAAGTGGAAGTGAAAGGTGTTTGTCTTCTTACAACAAGACTGCCTAAGTGACTGCATTCCTCTCCAAATGCCTGAGTTTTATTAACCTGGTTTTGTGGCAGCAAAGAAGACTACAGACTAGATAATAGACTGATCTGAACTTGAATTTGAGCCAAAATATTACCTAATCAAATGTGATGCTAAAGTGATTGGATTTCTCCTAGTTTCATTTCTGTTGTCTGTAAAGGAAGGAATTTAAATTTCACATATGACTAGGTATTTCTGAGTGCTATAAAATACTTGGCAACCATAAACACTCAAAAGAATTTTAGTTGTAATAGTTGTTAAAGATTAAATTTGTTAAAAGAAAGTAATGCTGAAGACATCAAACTTGTTAACAGCAATAGGTGTATTAATGATCTAAACTGCATCATACAACACTTTCCCCCACTGTAGGACAGAGGGAAAGCAATAACCCAGGAATATCCCACAATATGGCCAAGTAAAGCCTTAATCTCCTTGAATAGCCCTGGTAGGGTCTCTGGCCTCAGCATCATCTAAACTTTGATTCTGCTTATAGTTTATATTGATGTCTGCCTTGCAAAAATCTATACAGAAGCAGAAATAAATGCTTTGGAAAAGCATTTTTAATGACCTAAACTTATAAATATACCACATTCACACAGAAAGGTCCTGGGAAAAATGAATTTAGAAAGAATAACTTGATGAATATGAAGAGAAACATTTCTAGTTTGTCTTTACAGAATAAATCTGTGTGAAAGTGACAATTTAGCCTCAGACAAGCCTCAATTTAAATTTTACTTTTGCAGTTTTTACTTCATAATCTTTGTATGATCAATTGCATTGCAAGTCACTAACTTGCTGAGTATAAAATGTTTCAAGGCCTAAGAGGACAATGGGCAATTAGACAATGTTTTCTTAGACGCAAAACCTTAAAACCCAATCCCACTCTTGTATATGTGTTGGATAAAATGTCTTCACATAGCACTGTATCCTTGTAGAAATTACTTCCCTCTACATTTACCTAGGGTATAACTGCTCAGAAACACTTTGTAGAACAGCAGGACAGATATTTTAGGTTGGGCTCAAAATCCATTACAATGTAAGCTGGAAAAAATAAAATAAAACCTGAGATTCTAATTGGATTTTTTCCAAAAGCTTGTAAACTTTAGCATACTGCAACTCAAATATGTCTGTATCCTGCTTTCATAAGCTTTAGAGTTCAGTGCCTTGCATGTGCTCTTACCTGCCTAGACAGAGATAAGAGGCATTTTTTCCTGATGGTTCACAAGCAGCCTTGTTTATTTTTTCCTTACAGCATAAACCAATTCCAGCACAGAAAGATTCTCATAATATTTCAGTTTCTGATACAAGTATAGCAATCACTACAAAACTAAACAACATCAAAAAACCAACAATAACAAAATGCATGATTTAGAACGTAATAAATATTTTCAAATAGCTACATTAAATAAACTCAACAATAATTAACATGGAACTGTTAAACTGTTCAGTCTAAAAAGCCATGTATTTTTACCTTTTTTATTGCTAACTTATGTTAAAACCACAAGAAACTTGAGGTATATCAATAAGATAAAACAAAAGCAATGAAAATATTTCATCACCTCTAGAAGGCACTTAGTTTTAAGTGAAATAAAGAGAAATAAGACAATAATTTTAAATTGTTTTTTGTCTAAATCAAACTGTATATGCTAGGGAAGATGGCAGCATCATGGTACAGACAATTTACCAGTCAAAAGTTTTTAATTTCCATAAGTAATTTTCTTTAGAGCAAGAGTAATTTTCAGTATTATTCTTTTATTTGGGTAGAATATAAGCCATTTTATTAAAAGAAGTTAAATATAGAGCCATAAGAGTTATATTCATCATCATAACTATATATATAATTATGGCATATCATATTATTAAAAATACTTTTAGGGATTGTAAAATTTTACCACAAAAGTGTTAACTATGAGATATAATGACATTTTAATGAACTAGATATTTGTTGTACAGTATATATTTTAAAACCATACATTCTTCAGGAAAATATATAGACTTAATCAATCCAAAGATAAACAGAAAAAAAAGATAGGGAAATTTTTATTTGACAAGAGGCAAGGAATTTCTATGCAAACCCAAAGACTTGAGAGTAGTTCCCTTGCACTGACATAAATGTCAGCTGGTGTGGCAGGAATCTTGCTAGCAAAATTAGTCATATTCAGTTATGGATTCAATTAGAATATATTAGTTCATAATGCAGGGAATAATGAAGGAAGACTCTCTAAGTCATACCTCTGTACTTCCAGGCATACACACACACACACACACACACACACACACACACATATGTATATATATCCACCTATACATATATCTCCCCACACATAATTAATATGAACATATTCATTCATGTAACGTGAAGACACGAGAAACTTAAAAAACAAACAAAAAGCTACATTCTACATATTTAAATCACTTAAAAGAAAATTCAACCTATGTTTACAGAAATCAATTACTCTGAAATAAGTCTTCCAAATGATAATTGGTCATGAATATTTAAAACATCAGAAAAAAAGAAGTAATAAATAAGAAAAAAAGCATGTAATACTGTCAAAATCATCCTCCAAAGTCAGCCATGGAGAGATTTTACTGGCTGTTATTTCCATAGCTCTAGCTTGTTCTGTCCCTCATACAGACCATTTTACTCTATGCAGGGCAAACAAAGGGCTATTTTGCCCACAGGCAAATTGATTTCCCATATTTGGGGAATGCATAGAGAATATAATTGCTTTCCCTTATGTTGCTTGAAGCAGAGATATGTGGGTTATCAAAGACAACTCATTCCTATCCATCAAACTGTTCATTCATTCAAATGTATTATCAATATTGTCAACTGCAATGTTGTTCCTGACAAATACATGAAAACACCAAAGTTGTTAACAATTTGAGCGAAGCATAAATAGCTAGCTGATGTGAGATTTGCCTCTGTATGCTGTGATTACCATTGGTTAATAAAAGACTGCTTTGAGTCTATAGCAGAGCACGGCAGGAAGAGCTAGGTGGGAAAAACTAAAATGAATGCTGGGAGAAAGAAGGAGGAGTTAGGAAAAAGCCATGGACTACCACTCGAGACAGACAAACTGAAACTTTGCTGGTAGGCCATGACCTTGTGGTGATGCACAGATTAATGGAGATGGGTTAAATTAAGATGTAAGAGTTAGCAAATAAGAAGCTAGATCTAATGGGCCAAGCAGTGTTTTAAATAATATAGTTTCTGTGTGAAAATTTAGGGGCTGAGCATTTCGGAACCAACAAACAGCCTTTCTTCCAACAGCTAGCTACTAATGGAGTTGCACTGAATTTCCCGTTTCTACTTTGTAATAGTGGCTGTATATTTGTTAAAGGAATAAAGGAAAAATAAAGATAAAAGTTGATTTATAAGAATATTGAAAATTCAAACCTAAGTAAAATAAATTAAATTACAAAGTTAAAGATTTAATAGAGGAGACAGACATGAAATTCACAAAATCTAATATCAATCCTTAATTTTAGAAATCACATATTTTTAAATATGCAATAATGATTATAAAAGATAACATATTTCAAATTATCTGTCATTATTCAGCTCACTACTAGTTTAACATAAACAATCAACCCAAAATAATTAAAAATTATTATTTATACTTCTTAAATAATATTGCATAAACATTTTAAACAAAATGATATAAATATAAAGAAAACAAATATCTGTATGTTAAGAATAAGCAAATAAAATTATATGTGCATTTTACAAAAAATATAAAATGGGTGGAGAATAAACTAAAGCATTGTTCAGGTATATTAACAAGTTTAGGAAAAAAAACATAGAGTTAATACAAATTAGAAATAGAGAGATGTTCTAGTTTATAACACATATACTATATAGATCATGCTTTCAATAATATGCTTATAACACCACCATAAATATGCCTATATTTTAAGAGACAACAAACAAGATTAATAACTTTTCATCATAGTGAGGACATTTAATATTTTTTCTGATATAATTGCATATAAATCAAACACATAGTTTAGAATCATAACTCAACAATGTTTTAAAAAGACATGATCCTATTTGCAATTTTCTCAAAAATATCTTAGAATAAATAAAACATATGAAGTGATATATTTGACAATGAAATTTTTAAGACACTGCTAAAAGAAATTCAAAGAGAGTCCAGAATATAATAAGACCTCCTGTGCCCATGAATTGGGAAGATTGATACTGAATATTACCATCCTTCCAAAAGCAATCTACAGATTCAATGCAAATCTTATCAAAATTTAAATGTGATTTTTCACAAAAGTTTGAAAAGTTCTTAAATTTTATATGAAAATGCAAAAGATGAGGCTATCTAAGAGAAATGCCGAATAACAAGAATAGCAAAAACAGCAACAACAACAAAAAAAACTGCTGATATTATCACAATCTCTGATTTCAAGTGATAATATCAAGCTATAGTGAGGAAAACAGCACAGAAGTGGCATAAAAACAAACTCATTCATCAACCAAATCAAATTAAGAACCCACATATAGACCAACACTCATATAGCAGGACAATTTTTTGACAACAATCATAGCAATACACATTAAAGGAAAAGTAGGATCTTCAACAAATGGTAATTACTAGCAAAATTGGATAACTGTATGTAGAAAAAAAGAAAATAAATCCTGAAAACTCATCTTGAACATAACAAAACTGCAAATGGATCAGTGACCTCTGCATAATTCGCAATACTCTGATGCTGATAGAGGACAAAATAAGAAATATCCTTGAACTACTTGGCATAGGAATGGACTTTCTCCCTTTCTAACTGTGCCCAGATAAGTCCTTGTTAAAGTCATCAGTTAATAAATGAGAGCTAGTGAAATAAAAATATTCTTGTACAGAAGGAAACACATAATATGAGCATAAAGACATCTGGAATAAACAAGAAGCAAATGAATTAATATGTAGGTTATATGAAAAACTAAATAAAATGAGAAAGAAAAAAACCTCAAATTATAAATGGGTTATAGCATTAAAAAGAGAGTTTTCAAGACAAAATATGAATGAGGAACATTTGAAAAATATTCACTATTGCTAGTCATCTGGGAAATGCAATTGAAATTGCATTGAGATTTCATCTTATCTCATTCAGAAGGTTAATTTCAAAAATGGCCTAATGGATATTGGAGGAAAGGGACACATTCATTTCAAGTAGGAATGCAAAGCATTACAGCCACTGTGGAAATAACTTTAGACATTCCTCAAAAGCTAAAAAGAAATAGATACCACTCTTAGGTGCAGAACCCCATATCCTATTCTAAAGATGCCTGTTCATTCATATCTGCCACCGTGCTACTCACAGTAGCCATGGAATAATGAATAAATAATGAAAATGTGGTATATTTTCACAATGAAATATTATCCAGTCATTAGGAAATCGAAATTCACAGATAAATGGATAGCATTGGAAAGAGTTATTCTGAGTGAAGTGGTGTAGGAGGGTCCTTCTGTATTTGGGTTGCTTTTATTGCTTAATAAAGAATCTGCCTTGGCCTTCTGATAGGGCAGGACTTAGATAGACAGGATAAAGAGAAGAGAATACTGGGAAGGGGACAGAGCCAGAGAGAGCCGCCCGCCATGAAGCCCGCCAGGTCACACACGCTGAATCTTTCCGGGTAAGCCACGACTCGTGGTGACAGATGATTAGAAATGGGTTAAACAAATATGTGAGAGTTAGCCAATAAGGGGCTAGAGCTAATGGGCCAGGCAGTATTTCAATGAATACAGTTTCCGTGTAATTATTTCGGGTACACACCGGGAGCCCGGACAGAACAAGGGGCCCGGCGCCGGGAACACAGCCCGAGCCCCTCATTACTACAGTGAAGTAACCAAGGCATAGTAATGCATACATAACATGTTTCCTCTTACCTATTTGATGTTAGCTTTGAATCTTCAGATAATTCTGATTCACTTTAATACCCATGGAAGTCAGAACATTACTAAAGGGCCACAGTGTGGTCTTTCAAGGCAGGAAACAGAATTCACTGGAATAAAGTGTTAGAATTAAAATAGGAAGGGTGGAACTCAGATGGGGAATCAGAAGTTAGAGCAGAAAAGGAAGTATTGGGAGGAATAAATAACTATAAATATCTTTTTAAAAAGACATATGGAAACTTACTACTGTAGATCTTCCATACACGTGCAGAGAGAGATGAGGGGTGTAGAAGGAAGGAGGACACTATAACAGATCAACAATGTTCTTACTGTACACCAGAGTGATAAAAAGCCCACTGCCCAGAATGTGTTACTTCTTTTGGAGTTGTTGGCCATGGAGGTCCAATAGACCTCAAAAGATATTAGGCTATTGCTTTTGCTCTCAGTTACTCTCCAGAACTTAAAATAAGACCCCACTGATTAAGATTTCACATGGCTAAGTGATAAAGCATAATGAAATCAAGCTTTTATGGACCTAGAAATTTTATCTCTAGTGGTAAGCTTTCATAATGCTCCATGAAGCCACCAGGAAGAAAGAAATTGATCATCAAACATACCTACTACAAACCATGAAACTATGACAGTTAATGGCCTGGCCCAGAATTATAATAGTGAACATCATGGGAGTAGCCACACACTTTGTAGTTGGATTTAAGTCACATTTCAAAAAATAAAACCCACAATCAGCACAATTTTCAGGCTGCAAACCTATAATTAAACAACTCATAGACCACCCTATAAAGCATTAAGGAAAGGGGATGAATATAATAAATGCATATTATTTGAAACTCTCAAAGAAATAATTATGATGATGATAGTGATGATAAAAAATGTTCCTGGGCAAGCAAAACTGATCAGCATGCCAGGAAGCTTGCTACTATGCCTCATGGCTTGAGTTTAATATTCAGAACCCATGTAGTGGAAGGAGATGTGACTCCTGCAAACTGTTATGTCTTCCTCCAGTGTGTCATGGTGGCAGTTGATGGTCCAAAACTAACTGCATTGCAAATTTTGGTACAATGCACCAGAGCCCCGTCCCCCAAACACATGTAAAATCATAAGTACTTAAGTTACAAAATTGTCACTAAGATAGTCAAACCCTTAAGAAAAGTCTTTAAAACAATGTGATTGTTTTTTAATGAAATAAAGGAAAAGGGAAATTACTTTTTTAAATGAATTAAAATTAGTACTATATTCAACTGCCTTGAGAAAAGATTTAATAAATAAACCAGGAGAGATGTCCCTGTCTGCCAGCAGTTGTAACACTCCAGAGAGCAGGGCAACAAAATAAAGCCAACCTCATTGGCAAGTCAGCCCCAATATAATGAACATGGAAGAGCTTTCCCCATGACTCACCTGTCATGTGGCTTCATGAAAGGGAGAGAGATGTCAAACCTACTGCTCATCAATGCCTGGGGAATGTGAAAGAGTTGGCCCTCAAGTCATAAGAGCAGGAATGTTAGTGCTGACCCTCATCTTTTGCAACATTTGGGAGAGCTGTCCCTATGCCATGCCTGGGCAACACAGTAGAACTGGTCATGGAGGTGTAGGTGTGGAAGACCAGACCCTGCAGACATGAAAGCAGGAGCATTGGCCTCAAAGAGTGAGCTCACCAAGAGAATGCAGGAGAGTGATTTCTCCCCCCCCCATGTGCCCTGATTTTTTCTTTTCATTTTTTTCTTTTTTCTCTTAAATTTTATTGGGTGAGGGTAGTGCAAGGGCTGATGTGCAGGAATGAAAAGTGAATGTGAATGGGATCCATGATGTGAATGAAACAAAGAATAAGTTAAAAAAAATTAAAAAGAAACATTTTCTAAAATCCTAAAGTAACACATACCCATATACAGGAATCCAAAAATTTTTGATGAAAATAGAATCAACAAAAGTTTTCAAAGAAAGAAAGAAATGAAATACTGAGATAACTGTCACAGATTAGAAACACCAGTAACAAAGATTTCTCACCCAAAACTGTTTACTAAAATGATGATGACCTCAAGTTAAACACATCATGTTAGTATATCCTCAGTAATAGTTTTCTTTCTCTTTTCTTTTAAATTTTTAAAAATTAACTTCATTATGTTTTATATATTTTTATTTACTTTTGAGATTACAATATTATTGCATCATTTCTATCTTCACTTTCCTTCCCCCATATCCTCCCAATATACCCCTTCCTGCTTTCTTTCAAATTATCATCTCTTTTTCATTAATTGTCATAATACACATACATGTACATACAATTCTAAATACACAAATACAACCAGTTTAATCTATATAATGTTACTCTTTTTGTGCTTTCAGGGATAACCATATTGCATTGGACAAACAATTGGTCTACTTTTTCCTAGGAAAAACTAATTCTGCCACTCAACATTCATTAGTTCCATCTATGTCCTTGTGTAGGGTTGAGGCCTCTTGGGATACCTGTGTCTTTTATAGCATGTCAATTGCTATTTTTCTTGTTCACGTATAATTAGGCAGTCATATGGTGAGACATGATGTGTATAGCTTCTCATATTACTAAGAAATATACTTTCATATTAGACTCACAGATCCTATGGCACTTACAGTCTTTCTGTCCCTCTCCACCAATGTTACCTGACACTTAGGTAGAGGGGTTGTTTAATAGATAACCATAAGGAAAGGGCTCCACACTGTATTTTGATAGGTTGTGATTTAAGGAAAAGATAATATATATGTATATTATTTATATTATATTTATATACTATCATGATATATACATCAATACAGTAGAATATATGTTAATGTATATTGAGTAAATTATATAGGCTAACTCTAATATACTTAAGACATAGAGTATATATTTTATATATACTATATAGTTTCTATATAGTATTTATGGTATATATACTAATATGTAATACATATAGTGACAGTATATTAGAATTACTATGAATATATAAATACATAAATACAGTGTAGATCCACACTGTATTTTGATCGGTTGTGTCTTAAGAAATAATATAAGGTAGAATATATACATACATGGATATATATATTTGTATATTAATATATATATAAATATTGAGTATATTATATATGTACTAACTCTAATATATTAATATTCTAATAACTAATATAATACTAATATATTCAACAAGAGGGAAATTGCTTGCCTGGTACTGGAAAATTAGTCATATTCTCAGGGATAATGAACACAAAGATTTTGAGAACATCTACAACCACCACATTATAATTGCTAATTGCATTCTAAATATTTGTTTTTATACCCAAAGATAAGTATAGTCCTGATCACTCATACAGAAACTTCTCTCTGTAGCATCAGAAGAGTTTAAAGATCAAATTTTCAAGATGAGAGTTTTAGTTTGTGACATATCTTTGCATAATATGTTTTATAATTTCTTGGTCTTTTGTTTATCTGTTAAAAGAGTACATTAAATTTTATAGCCACTTCAATTTTAGAAATTATTTTTTCTTTTTAATTTCTATTTTTTTTCAAAATATGGTTTGGCTAAAGGTTTATGTGTATAAAGAATCAGAATTGATTCAATGTATTATTCCAATTATGTTAGGGTTATCTTCTTCTAGAATGTAGCTAAATACAGAGATAGATAGATAGATAGATAGATAGATAGATAGATAGATAGATGTTTGTGTGCAAATATATACATGTCCACAAATATATATATATATATATAATTACATATTACATAAAATATTTGATGATATTATTCACTTTATAGCAATAACATTCTTAAATCTCACACAACAACAGATGGAAACATATGGAAGACACATACAACACTGGTTCAAACTGTTGTCATAAAATAGTTATTGGCCCTCTTGAAATAAAATCATAATTCATCTATCCTACTCATTTTTAGTACTTATTTCTAATGACTTTGCCAATGACTACTATTTAGGCAAAAATAGAACCAAAGTGACACAGATATAATTGCATCTTTATTCTGATCATACATTTTCTACATCATTTTGTTTTCTTATTTTTTTCTCATTGCAATATTTATGCAATTCACTTAAAGACATTATTTCTATCACTTAAACACATTATCTCTATTGAAACTAACACAATTTTCCAAAATTTTGAACATAGTGACAGCAGTAATAACATTTTAGAATAGATTGAGCACAGTGACAGACTTTTATACACACTCCATCTTTCAAATGACTAAGTCCTTATATTAAAACACTTTCTCATAATACTGATTCAAAACTGAAGTCCTACACATTCTTTCAATGAGCTCAATATAGATCAAGCCCAAATATTGGACAAGCAATTAATGTTATTGTTGTTTCTCAAAACAATACCTTGATTTTGATGCCTCTAATGACTTTAATTTGTATACTCTCAGAAAGAAATTGGTGTGTTTCTCACAACTGAAATGGAATATGGGTTTAGGCAAGGAAAACCACAGTTTCACTATTTTCATTTTATTATTTTTCAGAGAAGGCATCAATATTTCAATATTTCTTATCAATTCTCATAACAATTCTAATAAGTATAATTTTTCATATTTCTGTACTGTATAATTACTCTATTTGCAATATGTAAAATTTATTCTTTGCAAGAGACTAAATTGTCACAAGGTAATGTGTCTGTGAATCTATGATATGCATGTTTGTAGGATTATAAGTATCTGTGTGTGTGTGTGTGTGCATGTAAGTTCATGTATGAAGGACCAAGGTTGATGACAGTAATAACTCTCAATTAATTGTTCTCCAGGTGTAGTTACTGAAGCTGGTTTGCATTCAAATCCACAACTCTAAAACATGACTCATCTCACTGACCAACTTTCTCTGGGAATCCCTCATTTCTGTCTTCTAAAGCTGGTATATCATATGGGCATCTACTGAAAGGCTTTTTCTTGGCTTCTGGTGATAAAAACTGTAGTGCTCACATTTACGCTGATTGCAACTTAGCCATGATTCATCTCCCAAGTCCCAAATACTAGTTTCTTAATCTTCTAAAATCTGAAGATCATATTATTACCTTATTAATTTCTATTTTGTTGATTTAAGAACATACATGCTAAAATGTATAGTTTTGAATAATTTTAATAGTTTAATAGTTCATCCATTATTTTGGTTTTTATTTTTGCTAGATTTTGTAAGCAGAAGTTTTTATCCTGCATCTGTGTAGTCCCAAGGAAACACAGAGAGGGTTATGTTAATTATATATTCTTTGGCCTATTAGCTCAGGCTTTTTATTAACTAGCTCTTACAACTTTAATTAACCTATAATTCTTGTCTATGTTTAGCCACATGGCTTGCTACCTTTTCTCAATAAGACATTCTCATCTTGCTTCCTCTGCATGTGGCTGGTAACTGACTCTCTGCCCTTCTTCTTCATAGATTTCTCTTAGTCTGATTTCCCCACCTACACTTCCTGCCTGGCTACTGGCCAATTAGCATTTTATAAAACTATTATGAGTGGCAAATTTTAACAGTGTACAAGAGCATTATCCTACATCATTTCCCCTTTTTGTTTTCAAAACAAAAACTCTGAATCTAGTCTCCTTTGTTTAACTTTTTTCCTGATGATTATCCATAATAACTTTTAACCAACACACTAAACAAAAAGAAACATTCATAATCCATTTTGGGGGGAATGTGGGTTTGTTTTCTAGGTTAATACCTTCTGATTGGGGGTGTTGATAATCTTACGGTGACCCAAAGATATTTTAGGATTATGGTAAAATCCTGACTGGAGAAGTTTGGGAGGCTGAATCCTCTCAGACAGCAGTCTTGAGGTTGTTCTGGATGTAGAATTTAGAAGAAACTTCAACAGATTACCCTGAACGATTGGATCATTGGAACATCCATACCCACAGGACATTTTTTTCAATGATCAAAGACATTATTTTTCTTAACCCAGAATGAATCCACAGCTTCTCATTTACTATGGAAAAAAACCGCAGAGCCAATTTCCCAAAGTAACATATTTTGACTTAAATTTTGAAGTCAAGGCATTTTCAAAAAATATATTTTGGATTAATTCAGCAGCAGTTATAATCAAATATCTTTTACCAGCTGTTTATCCCTCTTCAGCAGTCAAAGACAACACACTAACATACAGTACCCAGACTCTCTGTGTATTTTCCATTTTACATGACTTTTGAGACAGTGTTTCTGTGTGTATCTTTAGCTGACCTGGATCTTGCTCTATAGGCCAGGCTGGCTTGAACTCAGAGAGATTCATGTGCTTCTGCCTCCTGAGTGCTGGGATGAAAAGTTTCTTTTCTTAAGGACTTTATCCTTTTTTTCTCTCCCAAGACTATGTATATTTTTAACCACACAATAAATCACTTAGAGTTTCTTTTTTTTTTTCTTTTTGTTTTGTGATCTAAATCTGTCTTTACTGTACATCTCACCTTTTTTCTGAGCACATGATAAGTATTAAAGCTGAGGCATTTTGGGATGGCTCCATCCCATTCCTTAGCTTTATGAGAGTCTATCTTCTGGCAGAGTTACTGGCAGGAGTGATGTTTATTGCCAGAACTCTGCAGAGTTTCAAGGCTTATACCATCACCAAGAAGCATGCCACTGGCTTCTCATAAACAACATTTGCGGGTTTGGTGGCAGGGACTCTTAAAAAAGGTGCAAGGTTTTTATGCTAACCCTGAGCCAGGAAAACTCTCATTTTGAGCCAAACATCTGCTCACTTCCATCAGACATCCTACTGGAGAAAAGATGGTTACTAAGAAACTATGCTTGACTCTGTTCTTGTCTGTCTAGAATCCCGTATTTTAAAAAGCTTTTTCAGGCTTTACATGAAAATTCTTGCCAGATACTTGGGCACCAGTTGTAGACAGAAGTTTCTGTCCCACCTGGTCCTATTGCCTAAAGAAACACACAGAGGATTACAGTAATTATACACTGTTTAACCTATTAGTTCAGGCTTATTGCTACCTATCTCCTACAACATAAATTAAAGCACAATTCTTATTTATTGTTAGCTACAGTTTCTCAAAGAGGCAGTCTCATCTTGCTTCCTCTGTGTGTGACTGATGACTGGTTCTCTGCCTTTTCTCTTCTCAGAATTCTCCTACTCCTGTAGCTCCACCTATACTTTCTGCCTGGATACTAGCCAATCTGGATTTTTATTAAACTAACATGACTGACAAATCTTTAGAGTGTACAAGAGAATTACCACACAGCATTCCAGAATTCCAAAAATTACTACTTACCATAGTTGTAATTATAAAGGTCATGTCTGAAAGCCTTTCCTAGACATTGAATTTATATTTCGCTTCCCTGCTCTATTCATCATTTTCCTACACTCTGATGTTAATTGATATTTATTCTCAATTTGTCACCTGTTATGAATTGTACTACATTAAAGTAAATACTGTGTATCATTTAAACAAATCTAATTCCTTTTTCATATATTAATATGACAGTTGTCATATAGTACTGAGTACTTAAAAGACCATCACTTTTCCTCACATCTCCTGCAATATTGCTGATATTATCTCACTCATTCACTCATTCACAATGCAACCATAAAACACATTATTATTTTGTTGTTATTTGTTGTTGTTGGATTTTTGAGACAAGGTTTCTCTATAGATTCAGAGACTATTCTGTAATTCCCTCTATAGACTAGACTGGCCTTAAACTCACAGAGATCTCCCTCCCTCTGCCTTCCAAGTACTGGTATTAAAGATATGTGCTAAAACTGCTAGACTGAATACATTATTTTTATTTGAACAAACAAACAGCAGTGTTTATGATCAATCCAGGTTTATTTATTTATTAATATTCATAAACAATTCCTTTTAAAACACTTTAGTGTGAAGTGTCACATACAAATATATACATGTCCTCAAAAATTTACATTTCTGCTTGTAGACTTTGTATCCTTCTACACTGCAGAGATTTTAGTGAATATAAACACATACACACACATATGTACCTAATTCATTCATATATATGTATATATATGAATTATCAATGCAAGTATTTTTCCATTTATTTATTGAGCTCTATATTTTTCTTTGCTCCCCCATGCCTCTCCCCTCCCCTTCAACCCTCTCCCAAGATCACCATGCTCCCAATTTACTCAGGAGTTACTGTCTTTTTCTACTTCCAATGTAATTAGATAAGTCTCTCTTTGGGTCCTCATTGTTTTCTATGTTCTCTGGGATTGTGATTTCTGGGCTGGTTTCTTTGCTTTATGTTTAAAAACTTAAACTACTTATGAGTGAGTAAATGTGATAATTGTCTTTCTCGGTCTGGGTTACCTCACTCAAAATAATGTTTTCTAGCTTCATTCACTTGCCTGCAAAATTCAAGATATCTTATTTTTTTCTACTGTGTAGTACTCCATTGTGTAAATATAACACATTTTTCATATCCATTCTTCAGTTGAGGGGCATTTAGGTTGTTTCCAGGTTTTGGCTGTGACAAACAATGCTGCCATGAACATAGTTGAGCACATGTCTTTGTGGCACAATTGAGCATCCTTTGGATATAAACCCAAAAGTGGTATTCCTGGGTCTTGAAGAAGGTTGTTTCCTAATTTTCTGAGAAATTGCCACACTGACATCCAAAGGAGCTGTACCATCTTGCATTCCCACCAGCAATGCAGAAGTGTTCCCTTTTCCCCACAACCTCTCCAGCATAAGTTGTCATCAGTGCTTTTGATCTTGGCCATTCTTACAGGTGTAAGATGTAATCTCAGAGTTGTTTTGACTTGCATTTCTCTGATAACTAAGAATGCTGAACATTTCCTTAAGTGTCTTTCATTTTTTATTTGAGTATGTGGTTTTTGATGACCAATTTCTTGAGTTCTTTGTATATTTTGGAGATCAGACTTCTTTCCGATGTGGGGTTATTGAAGATCTTTTCCCATTCTATAGGCTGATGTTTTCTCTCATTGACTGTGTTCTTTCATTACAGAAGGTTTTCAGTTTCACGAGGTACCATTTATTAATTGTTTCTCTTAGTGTCTGTGCTACTGGGGTTATATAGGAAGTGGTTTCCTGTGCCAATGCATACAAGTGTACTTCCCACTTTCTCTTCTATAAGTTTCAGTGTGGCTGGCTTTATGTTGAGGTCTTTGATCCTCAACTTGAGTTTTGTGTATGGTGATAGATATGGGTCTATTTTCATTCTTCTACATGTTGATATCCAGTTATGCCAGCACCATTTGTTATATATGCTTTCTTTTTTCTATTTGATATTTTTTGCTTCTTTGTCAAAAATCAGGTGTTTGAAGCAGTGTAGATTAATAACCAGGTCTTCTATTGTGTTCCATTGGTCCTCTTGTTTGTTCTTATGCTAATACCAGGCTGTTTTCACTACTGTAGCTCTGAAGTAGAATTTGAAGTCAGGGGTTGTGATGCCTCCAGAAGTTCTTTTATTGTACAGAATTGTTCTGGGTATCCTGAGTTTTTTGCTTTTCCATATGAAGTTGAGTACCATTCTTTTGAGGTCTGTGAAGAATTTTGCTGGGATTTTGATGGGCATTGTATTGAATCTGTAGATTGATTTTGGTAACATTGCCATTTTTACTATGTTAATTCTGCCTACCCAAGAGCATGGGAGATCTTGCCACTTCCTCTTGTCTTCTTTAATTTCTTTCTTTAAAGATCAAGTTCTTGTCATACAAGTCTTCCACTTGTTAGTTAGAGTTACTCCGAGATATTATATGCTATATGTGGTTATTGTGAAGGGTGTAGTTTCTGAACCATCATACACCATGATTAAGTCAGCTTCTTCCCAGAGATGCAGTAATGGTTCAACATACAAATATCTGTCAGCATAATCCACCATATAAACAAACTGAAAAATAAAAAACCAAAGGATTATCTATTGAGATGCTGAAAAATCTTTCAACAGAATACAACATCCCTTCATGATAAAGGTCTTGGAGAGAGCAGGGATACAAGGAACATAATGAATGCAGTATACAGCAAGCTAACAACAAACTAAATAGAGAGAAACTCCCAGCAATTCCACTGAAATCAGGAACAAGACAAGGTTGTCCTCTCTCTCCATATCTATACAATATAGTTCTTGAAGTTCTAGTTAGAGCAATAAGACACCAAAAGGAGATCAAGGGGATACAATTAGGAAAAGGAGAAGTAAAACTCTCACTGTTTGCTGATGATATGATAGTTTACATAAGCAATCAACAAAATTCTACAAGGAACTTCTATGACTCATAAACACTTTCAATAATGTAGCAGGATACAGGATTAGCTCAAAAAATCAGTAGCCCTATTGTATACAGATGATAAAATCAGTAGCCCTACTGTACACAGATGATAAATCAGTAGCCCTACTGTACACAGATGATAAATCAGTAGCCCTCCTGTACACAGATGATAAAATCAGTAGCCCTCCTGTACACAGATAATAAAATCAGTAGCCCTACTGTACACAGATGATAAAATCAGTAGCCCTACTGTACACAGATGATAAATCAGTAGCCCTACTGTACACAGATGATAAAATCAGTAGCCCTCCTGTACACAGATGATAAAATCAGTAGCCCTACTGTACACAGATGATAAAATCAGTAGCCCTACTGTACACAGATGATAAAATCAGTAGCCCTCCTGTACACAGATGATAAAATCAGTAGCCCTACTGTACACAGATGATAAAATCAGTAGCCCTACTGTACACAGATGATAAAAGGGCAGCTTATGTTTTCAAGAAGTGCTTAGCATTTTAAGAAGTGCTCTAGGACAGTGAAGAATTACAGATTCACAATAGGAGAGATTCTGACTTAAAAGAATTCTAAATGCATCACAGTGTTGTATAAATGTACATAAGCTTGGGATAGAGAAGAAAAGAATATAGACAGTTATAAAAAGAAGTAAATGGTTTAGAATAAAGAAAAAGTCTTTAGAGAGACATAGTAAAAAGTAATAGAGTAAGAAAAATAAGACACATAAAGATGGAATATACACAGAGGGTCTGGATTATGTATATTATTGTGTTTTTCTTGAATATTTTGACTGCAGAGAGACATTTGATTCTGCGGACTTCTATGTTAAACCAACAAATACATTTTAAAGGTATTTTTAATTCAAAATATGTGTCCAAGGATATGTTGCTTTGGAAAAGAGGTTCTGCTTTTGTTTCCAGAGATGAGAAACTGTGGAATCCTTCCAGACTAATGTGGTTTGATACACCAAGAACCCTCAAAAAAATTACTTCACCCAGTAAACAGCAGGAAACAATTTGGAGAGAACTATACCCATGTTCCCAAATATTGTTTATAAATGTTTGTTTACATTTAAACAGGGATATGCTGTAGAGATGAATAATTTGCATTAGTATGGATTATGGTTTCTTTATACAAATTTTAGAACAATTTTATTATACTATGTATATATGTATTTCTGCTCTTGTTTAACATATTGTGTTTGTGCAGCTAATTTAAAAATGTAATGTATAAATAATAATCATCTATAATAGTCAAGCTTGTAGTCATGTTAGTTAGGTTATCTAGATATGTAGAGATATATTTCAATTAGATGGATATTCCTCAAATCTTTTAGAGACCTTAAGAATATGGCATTTAAAATGTTTTAAGAATTTAAGACTTTTCATGACAGTGAGACACATCTGCTCAATGCAGCACCAGTCTACTTCAAGAGGAAAATGGGCATCGAAGAAGCTCCTTATGGAGTTTCCTAGATTTTTGGGCAAGAAACTGCTCTTGCCTGGACTTCTTGATGAACTGGATATGCAGGACCACCAGTGAAATGACTGCTGAACTTGCCTGAAAGTGAGATGATCCTTTTGGGTTCCTGCTTCATAAAAGACTCTGCTAGACATTCTTCAGGACAATGAAAAAAGTGACTGACAAACTGCCAATATAGATGAAACTATCTTTGAAATTTACTGCTTTGTGGAAAAATCTACTAGATATTATGGGCCTGTAGTCTAAAGATGGATGCCCCAATGATACATAAAAACTTTGGTTTACTGTCCAGGCTATGAGACATCTCTGTCAATTCTAGAGTTTTAGAAGTTGAATTTATTGTTTACTTATGTAATATTATACCATTCTGGAGACTTTGATGGAGTTGAAGAATTTATAGTTAAAGTTTGTTATAGTTATGATAAGAGATAAAGTAGATATAAATATTATAACTGTAATTCTTGCTTGAAAACTGCTTTGTTATATGTAATTTTAATTTGTTAAAGTTAAGCCAGGCAGAGGTAGTTCATGCCTTTAATCCCAGCATGTGGGAGGCAGAGGCAGGTGGATCTCTGTGAGTTCAAGGCAAGCCTGGTCTACAAGAGCTAGTTCCAGGACAGGATCCAAAGCCACAGAGAAACCCTGTCTCAAAAAACAAAAAAAAAGCAAAAAAATTATGCTAAAGTTAAAACCTTCCTTTTTTATTTAAACAGAAAAGGGGAGGTGATGTGGAATTTCTTTCTCATGCTGTGAATACCATTGGTGAATAAGGAAACTGCCTTGACCTGTTGATAAGGCAGAACTTAGGTAGGTGGAAAAATTAAACTGAATGCTGGGATAAAGGAGGCAGAGTTAGAGAAAGGCCATATAGTCCTGCCATAACTTTAGCCAAGAAGCCACAGTCATGTGGCCATACACAGATTAATGGAGATGGGTTAAATTAATATGTAGGAGTTAGCCATTAAGAACATAGAGCTAACGGGCAAAGCAGTGATTTAATTAATACAGTTTCTGTGTGATTATTTCAGGGCTGAGCAGCCAGAAACAAACAAGCAGCCTCCTTTAACACTACCCCTATCCACTCCTCTATTTCTGTTCAGAAAGGCAAAAAGGGGCACACATACCATGGTGTCAACAAAGTATGGCATATATCAAGTTCAGAAATAGGATTTTTTGGGGGTGGAGTTTTGAGACAGGGTTTCTCTATGTAACCACAATAGCTGTCTTGAACTTGCTTTGTAGATTAGGGTAACCTTGAACTCATAGAAAGCTGCCTGTCTCTACCTTCTCAGTGCTGAAATTAAAAATGTGTGCCACCATTACCTGGCTTAATATGTTTTCTTAATTTGTAATTAATAAGGGAAGTTCCAGAACATTGTAGATGGTGCCACACTTTGACAAGTTTATAAAACTTGTCATGGTAAGGTAATGGCATCTTGTTACAATAATATAAACCCTAAGACAATAATAATAATAATAAATATTATTATTATTTATTTTATTATATAAACTAAAAGTGTTATGAAGGAGAAAATTATAAGAATTCGGGGGAAAATTAGTTGGAAAGAATGAGGAAATAGATATGATTAATATCTATATATATATATATAGATAGATATAGAATACATGTTAAATTTTCAAAGAATAAGAAAAAGGTCTAAAATATTTTTGTGACTGCTTTTTGGTTGTCTAATGGTCCTGATTGTATGAAAGTACAAAATCATTTCAAATAGTTTTTCTCCTTAGAATATCCTCTTTCCCGTGTTTAGACCTTGTTCACCAGTTAAATTCATTTTATTAGAAGTTTCTTCAGAATGCCTTGTTAATATTGTCTGTCTATGAATACAAAGAACATGACTCCTAAAATATAATTTTAAACACAAGATAGAGCAACCTCATAGACTGGCTCCTCATACATCATTAAAGGGTGATGATTAAGGTTAATGTTTATTCTCAACTTGGCAGTTTGAGAAACAAACGAAACCGGCAAGGTGGTGTTGTTGTCTGCCTTTAAGACCAGAAGTCAGGAGGCAGAGCCAGGCAAATCTCTGTGAGTTTGAGTCCAGCCTGGTCTACAAGAGCTAGTTTCCAGGACATGCACCAAAGCTACAAAGAAAAACCCTATCTTGAAAAAATAGGGGAAAAGTAAACGAAAGGAAAAAATAAAAGAAACAGACAATTCCTGAAACATGTTTTGAGGGATTTTTTTTTTTACTTTAAGCTAATTGAGGGGAAAAAAATGATCTTCATTAACCCCACATCAGAGAGAGGTCTGATCCCCAAAATATACAAAGAACTCAAGAAATTGGTCATCAAAAGAACAAATAATCCAATTTAAAAATAGAGTACAGACCTAAACAGAAATGGGAAAATTCTTAAGTAGACTGCTGAGGTTCTAATAATCCATGCCTGACTTAGTGAAAATTTTATCTCCTATGGTTACAAATATTATAAATATACCAACTTCTTATTTTGTTCTTCAATAATTACTTGGCCTTTCAATATCAAAGCACTAAAGAAATTTTAATTAAATGATGTGACAGCTCACCTTTTCATCACTCACACTGACAGATCTTTGCTAGCCTATGTGTAGCACACTACATGCAGCAAAGATTTTTTCCTTCTATCAGTAAATTGGAACAGAAAATGATGTTTATCTATTCTATGTTTCAAAGAATCTTTAAAGGAACAAAATCTAATAGTCACACAAAATTGAATGAATTGGGCTGGACAATTGACTTGGCAGTTCACAGCACTTCCTCTTTCAGAGGGGTTCAATTCCCAGCACAAAATTCAGGTGTCACATAGCAGACTTATAATGCCAGCTCCAAAGAATCCTATGTTCTTTTCTTCTTTGGGCATCTGCAGACACACACACAGAGAAACACACACACACACACACATATAAAACACACACATGCAAACATTCTCAAAATAGTTATCAGTATAGGACAAAATTAATTCCTAGTTACATATAAAAAAGAAATGACTAATAAATGCAAATATGATATTTTTGAATGGGAAAAATATTTGTCAGAATCTCTTGGGTAAGAAAAGAATAGGCATGAAGACATAACTGATAAATATAGATGCAGACACACAAACTGTGATGACTATTTTTGGTTATCAACTTGACTATATCAGGGATTAATCTAAACCAAAATGGCTGGGTACACCTTTGAGGAATTTTTCCCATTTATTAAATCATTTGAAATGAGAATACCTGCTTCTAATCCAGATCTTTGAGGTGGGAAGATCCACCTTTAATCTTAACCAACTATCTGCTGGCAGCCTGCATAAATGAAGTAGGAGTAGGAAGCTTGTTCTTTTTGCCTTTTTGCCCTCACTCTAACTAGCAAGTCCATTCCTTTAATTGGAATTAGAATATAATTCTTTCTGTGAAAAGAGTGTTTGACCGACAAAGGAGTTAAAACCTACAAAGAACCTGTAGGGTTCTATGGAACATTGATTAATACACAAACCCATGCACATTTTTTACATTCATGCATATATTTTATTACATGGAAGACTTTGCATTCTTAGTTTCAGAATGGCATCCTCTTTTTAACATCCATGTGAATGTCTTGTAGGTATCTTTTTCCAATTTCTGTAGTAATGCCTTCTTTACAAGTCTGCCTTTGTGCCAACACAATGATTAACGCATTTGACTTTCTGTAGACTTTCTCTTCTTATGTTCACATAACCTAATGCCATGACAAACTTAGAAAAACTCCAATTTTAGATTCATACTGATATTTTGATGATATTGCCAGTGTAATTTGGAATCCTTGGGGTCCAAAATATCTTTTTAGTTTCATCTAATTCCACTGAAGTAGGGGTTTACTATTTCAGTCCTCTATCTTTGTTTCTCATGTGAGAAGATTTGCTATTGGATACTACCGTCAAATGTAATTTTCTAGTTTTTGGTTCTATGTGTCTTCCAATAAAACATCAATAAGTAGAAAAAGACACTATCAAATATTTTAATAAAAAAAACTTACCAAAAAAGGTACACAATATATTTCAATAATTATATTTTAATGTCTAACATTATTTTCTTAATGAATATATATTAGGAAAATTAAAGTTACATGGTATCAGTCTTTTGTAAAAGTTAACATGTTTCCTGACATTGTTATTCTGGTATTACAGTTTTATTAATCAGCTTAATATCATTTCATGAAGAAAGGACAAACAAGAAATCCTTACAAGGTAAACTTACCCTTTAACCTTAGAGGAAATCAGCTAATCTCTGTTCTACGTGAGCTTCTTTGTAAACAAGAGAACAGAATGACTTATTGCATCACTTTTAGACTGCTAATATTTATAAAATTCTTAGTGACTTGAATCTAAAATTGTGTAAAATTTTATCTAATATAAGCTGGAAATATTTTAATTAATATGAAGCAAAAATATTACAACTTTATTCATAAATCAATTAATTAAACTAGATTGTTTTGCTAATTACAACATATAAATTTAATATTTTTGATGTTTGAGAAAATTATATCAATAATATGTAATAGATAATGCTTCAATATTAATTTTCCTAATAAGTAGATAATTAACATTAATTTGATTATTTCAGTGACAGTTTTGTTAAATAGAAGAGCATAAATAGAAAATAGTATTTAACTATACTACCATGCCATACTTTAAAATTTCTGCCCTTTCTTACCATGTACTTTCATACACATGTGTGTCTATGCACACATATGGGTGTGTGTGTGTGTGTGTGTGTGTCTATTTAACTTTGAATAGGTGACATGAAAATAGCTCTTGGGAAACAATAGTTCATGAAAACAATGTCATGAGAAAATACATATTTGGGCTTACAGTTTTAAGTATGTAAATTCATAGTTCTTGATTCCATTTCTTCCATGTCCCTGGTAAGGGTGAATAACATGAAGGTATATTTACATGGTCAGATTTAGTCATGGCATGGAGGACTGGAAGCAAATAGGAAGGGTTCAGCTTTCAGGCATAACCTACAAAGTCCTTTGTATCTATTTACTCTGAGCTGTACTTCTAGCTATGTATGAATATCTAAAATTTCCATCACCTTCCCAAATATGATTACTAGCTGGAGACCAAGTTATTTGATGTGACACATTTCATGTTTAATTATAATGCCCTATATTACTAAAATATGTGTATTAATACCACATTTAAGACTGTGTTTACTCAACATGCTTGTGCTCTAGTTTAATGACTGATATAAATACTTTCCATAGGTATAAATATCTTTTTATAACATGTTCATCATTTTGTTGCTTAAATATGGTACAATTTAAATCAGCAATAATTGGGGATTCTTTAAAATATTGTTTTACTTAGAGACAAACATCATGTTCACCTCAAATAATTTTAATAGATTCATATAATAATTCCATGAATTATCTCAAAAATAGAAGATTTTAATGTAATTGATTGTTTAAACAGTCATAAATAATTAAAATGAATAAAGTTGGTTTAGTTTGAAAATTTGTTAAGCAAATTAGGAGTTTTTCTCTAAATTATTGATGTTTCATTCGTTTTTATGATAGAAAATAAATTTATGCAAATTTTGATTTCAGAAAATTGCATCGAGGATAAAATATTGGAGTCCATGGGTTTTATTCTAATACTTTGTACTCTGATTATACCATTATCTACAAATCAAAATAATAATGAATAGTCTTTCACTTCCACCTGAAATTATATGGAGGCATATTTGGAACTATCAACAATTCTCCACCAGTATCTTTAGTTTAATATATGGATAATTAAATGAATCTTGTACCTGCACAGCATTTGGCCAAAACTATACACAAGTGATTTTTCCCTCACAGAGAAATTTCACTTTATGTAAGAGAAAGCCTGAAAAGAATTGTCCCCTTTAGTGGAAAGCAGCGAACAGGCAGTGCCTGGAAGGGCAGGGAAGATTTGGTTATGCCCTGTGAAGTAGAAATTGTTTTTTGTTAAGGAAAAATATCTTTCAGCCTGGCAGTGGTGGTACATGCCTTAATCCCAGCACTCGGGAGGCAGAGGCAGGTGGATCCCTATGAATTCGAGGCCAGCCTGGTCTACAGAGCTAGTTCCAGGACAGGCTCCATAGCCACAGAGAAACCCTGTCTCAAAAACAACAACAACAAAAATCTTTCTTAGGGAACACTATTCCTCTTTAATCTGAGAAAAGCAGTTTCAATTTGTGATGAGCCCACATTAAAGCATTTTTCTCTCCTTTTGACACTGGGATTCATGGGAACACTTACTATGAGTACAAACGGGATGTAGACATATCGTTTGCTTCATGTGAAGGTTAAAATGTTCCTCTTCATTTGTAGCCAATACATTATTGGTAATTACATTATATGTCAATAATTACTCTTATTCTGTTTAACAGTGCTGTTTAGAACCACACAACTTATACCACTACCTGGTTCATAAAAAACATCAGAAACAACACTGGACATGCCCTGTCAGAGCTTTGTGGGGTTAATCTAATGGCAGGAAGGTTTATTAATATATTCTGGTAGATAGTTTTTGGATATACTGTCAGCACATTAAAAATGAAATATTTATCACTCCTACATAACATGGCATATTTACTAGCTTTGTATTTTTTCCTGTATATGAATTTCTACTATTATTATTGTCATATTTTAAATTTTGTTTTCATTTTTATTTATTGTGTATTATTATATGTAATTAATTATTTAATTAATTAAAATATGAGTGCTCTGTCTGCTTGAATACCTACACTTCAGAAAAGGCCATCATATCCCCATTATAGATGGTCGTGACCATATGGTTGCAAGTTAGTGAATTCAGGACCTCTGGAAAAACAGCCAGTGCTCTATAAAAAAAATAAGCCATCTTATAAGCACCTCATCATCATAATTTTAAAATAAAGGATAATTTCAACTGGAATATGTTCCTATGTTCAATTTTATACTCAGACTAATCCAAGACTTTATCTATTGTATTTGTGTTTTGGTGAGTCATACTCATTAACAAAAGTATCAGTTTATTTTTGAACTAATCTTTCCTACACTTGATTTTAGTCAAGTTGAAAAGCAATAGAGGTAGTTGCCTAAAAAGAAATTATATGTGATTCCCTGTGTATATTTTCATGTATGCCAACATTTCTAATTCACATTCCCATTATGATTCACTTTAAGAAGTATAATTTGTTATGCCTTACTTCATTATATTCACATTTCATTCTTGCCAAATTATAAAGATATTTATAAAATTTTAAAAAAATGCTAATTATTGAACTATCAAAAATTATATATTGCCACATTTAATACTAATTAGATATAATATAAGATCTAACATGGAATAATTTATATATTAAAATAAAAGTAAATAAGTCTATCAAAGATACTTTCATTGCCAATGAAAATTTTGTTCACAGTCCTTTTGACTTAAAAATCATTGACTTTGCTTTTCTAACTTAAAATGTCATATTATAGGAAGGAATGGATATGAGAAGAACCAGTAAATGGAGGTGGATTGTAACAGGAGAGCCTGCTTGTTGGGGTTTCTGTCCTGCCAAGTTCCCACAGCTGGCAAGTCCCAAAAAATCACACAGAGGTCTCCATAAGTTATAAACTGAATGACCCATTAGCTCAGGCTTTGTATTAGCTCTTAGAACATTTTAACCCATTATCCTTATCTATGTTAGCCACATGGTTCAGTACCTTTTTCTGTGGGGCAGGTCACTTCTTCCGTGGTCTGGGCAGTACTGCTGAAAGAGCTTCCTTCTTCCAAGAATACTCCTGTTCTCCTTGCCACGCCTCTATTTCCTGACTGGTTGCCCACCTATACATCCTGCCTGGCTAATGGCCAATCAGCATTTATTTAAAACATAATTGACAGAAAATAGAATTGTCCTACACCACTTCCCCCTCTTTTTTTTTTAAACAAAGTAAAATAGCCATAGTCCACTTTTTGGGAATGTAGGTGTAGTAGTCCAGGCTACTTACTGCTGGTTGGATGTGCTGATAATCTTATGGGGACCTAAAAAAATTTAGAAATGATCAAGTCCTGAGTATCCTGTGAGTCTTGATCATCTCAGGCAGCAGTCGTAAATCTGTTCTGGATGTAGAACTTGTTGGACCCTAAAGCCCACTTACCAAGGAGGGTAACCCCAAGAGACCACTCTCACACCACAGTTTTTGCAAAAGCAAGAGGATTTTTATTGACTGGTGCATCAGGGTCCCTCAGCCTTGGGAGAAGGACCCTGAATAGTTGTTACAGGCTACTTTTAAAACAAAAAAATGCAGAAGCAAAAGGGAGGAGCCCAGAAGTTGTTTGTCAACTTCTCTGATTGGCTTGCTTAAGGGTTGGCTACCTATAATTGGTCAGAGCCATGGCAGGACAGGCGGTTACTGGACCAGGTGAGTAAAAGAGGAATACCTGCAGTTTGTTTGGCCTTTGGGTATGATGAAAAATGTTTCTGAGGACCTAGGACTTTAGGGCTGACTGCCTATGGCCTTATAAATCAAAACTGTGAATTGTGAGGAACAACAATGGGAAAGGTATGACAATGGAATAAAAGAGGAACACCTACAGTTTGTTTGGCCTCAGTTCCAGGAACTGGACCTGTTCTGAGAAAACCTGCAGAGAGAAATGGAAAGTACCCAATGTTCCAGTACACATGTGGGTGATTATCAGGTTCCGAGTTTCCAAGGAGGGGGGCACTAACGCTGAGGTGCTGCCCTAGAGTCTTTCATTCTCTCCTCTTATTTGGTCAAATCCCAATCTTGGGATTCTGAAGGATCTCTCCTAAGAGCCTGGTATTGTTGGGTCAATACCAAAGCTTCAGTAATGCTAAGTCGCTCGCTAATGAACATCAGGAGTCGGCTGAGGATACAGGGTCCAAAATTTAAGAGGAGTAGCAGAACAATTAATGGACCAGTGATGGTAGAGATGAGTGTCATGAACCAGGGGGAGTAGTTGAACCATCCTTCAAACCAACCTTGTTGTGCTTCTCTATCTCACTGTCTTTAATCTATTTCTGAGCTTAGCCATGGAGTCCTTAATCACTCCAGAGTGATCTATATAAAAACATCATTGTTCTTTTAGGGCAGTACAGAGTCCTCCCTCTTTGAGAAACAACAGGTCTAATCCATGCCTGTTTTGTAATACCACCTCAGAGAGCGAGGTCATAGATTTTTCAGGTTTAAAGATGGATTGTTCTAGGGCTCTTGGGTCTTCATCCATAGCTGTTCTTAATTGGGAGTAGTACTGATCTCCCTTAACTAAGGCCGTAGATCCTAGTGCCACTCCTGTAGCCCCCAACCCCAGACCTAACATCACCACTAGGGTGATGGTGGCCAGTTCTCTTTTTTAGTGTCTGGGGCGTACATCGAACTCATCCTCAAAACTGGAAGCAATATGATATTAAATTTGAGGGACTAATTGGATCAGAACACAGAAATTAGCAGTACCATCAAAGACAGAGGTCAAGATGCAAGGAGTCAAACCAGTGTTGCAGGCCCACCATAGGCCAATAGAGGGCGTTAGGATTTTCTGTTGTCCTGGGACAGGGGAGCGTTTAGTTGCACAGATGTTGATGTCGGGGGTTGGAGTCCCCAGACAAAGGCCTTTCCCAGATACCTCTGTCAAGGTTAACTTTTTCTGTTTCCCCCAATCACAGGACGCATGAGAGATGGTGTTGTTGAAGTTCCCAGATGAGGCTATTCCCTCATAATAGGGGGGTCCTGCTGATAAGCATAGCCAGCAAGATTGTTTCATGCTGGGGTCAGTACTATTTAGCAAAGAAAAAACTCCCTGTACCAGATTAAATAGTCGCTGGCTTGTATTAGGGGGCACTGGCAGTGAAGCAGGGGTAGCAGAAGGGTTTCTAGGCCTTGGTGTGGAGCCCAAGGCCCCTGCAGGGGGGCTTACTTTGGCCGGGACTAGTTGGCCTTGGTCTGCCAAGACAGGGTTAGGACCTAGTGGGAGTCATGGGAGGCATTGCAACAACTCGCAAAGAGAACAGGATCCCTATGTCTTCCCCTCCTGGAACATATAATCGTAACCCCCAAGTCTTACCTGTTAACCAGTTAGCTCTTTTCCCCTCCTCAGTAAAGGTGATTATGATTTTAGATTCTCCTGGTGTGGTGCAAGTGAAAGAGACTAAGTCTTTTTTGCTAGTCCCCCACTGGGAGGCACTGGTTTCACATTCCCAGGCAGCACAATAAAAATACTTCAGGCCCCCTACATTGTCAAGTTCACCTACCCCCCAGACAAATATACCAGTAAGAATGTCTACATGCAGGATAAGAGTCCAGGTGAGTTTGTTCAGTGTTCTCCCAAGAGTCCTTTGCTAAAACACATAGGTCAAAAGTTAGCTGAGGGTACCATGTATCTAGTGGATGAACTTCAGTAGTCAGCCTTAAGGTTTTCCCAGTCTCAGGGTTAGTCAGTGTCCAGGTTAAGTTCCAAGGTGCATGGGGGTTTTTAAAATTCTGAGAGAGACAGGCTGCCATATGCAAACAGGGAGATCAGGGCAAATGTCAACAACCTTAGCAGAATCAGGCTAATTTGATCAATCTTAGCTTTAGAGGATTTTGGGGGTGCTGAAGCTTCCATTGGGAGGGTCCTGGGTTGTCCTGCGGAGGTTCCAGCTTAACATGAGATGCATGGATCCAGGTTGCAATACTGTCCACCTTGAGGGTGGTGGGCATCGTAAGTAGCATGGTGTAGGGTCCCTTCCAGCGAGCTTTGAGGCTTTGGGACTGATGTCTCCGAATGTACACTGATCGCCAACTTGAAAGGGATGCGAGATATCTGGGTGCCTAGGCTAGTAGGTGCAGCCAGCGGTTTTCACACCTGGGATTGAACAATCTGGAGGGCCTTCAACTGCACCTGCAGATCAGGTTTGTGAGTAGATGGGTCAGGAAGGGCCCTCAAGAAGACCAAGGGTGGAGGTCCCCCATATAAGATCTCGTCCAAGATGAGACGAGATGTTCCATACATGGAACAGAACTAGGGGAAGGAGCTGTACCCAGTCTCAAGTGCTAGTTTATAAGGCTAATTTAGTCAAGGTCTCCTTTATAGTCCTGTTCATTCTCTCTACCTGTCCTGAACTTTGGGGTTGGTATGCACAATGTAATTTCCAATTAATCCCCAGTGTCTTGGCCACGCCCTGACTTACCTGGGAGACAAAGGCCAGACCATTGTCAGACCTGATTACCTTGGGTAAGCCAAATGGAGGAAAAATATCTTCGAGTATCATCTTGACCACCAGTTGAATGGTTTCTCACTTGGTGGGAAAAGCTTCTGTCCAACCAGAAAATGTGTCTACAAAAACTAGGAGAGATTTGTTACCGTATTTCCCGTTTTATCTTGGTGCTCTCCACTTACCAGTGAGTACCATGTCGGTCTCCCCCAATTCTTATGCCCTCTGGAACAGTCAGGTGTCCTGCATTTACCTTGGTGCAGGGGACGCAGGATGATGTTACCTGCTACATGAGGGAGTTAAGGCCTGGAATGGAAAAATCAGTCTTTTTTATAAGAGATTTAAGTTTTTTGTGTCCCAAATGAGTCCATCAATGCATCTGGGTGACCAGCTCAAAGACATCTTTCTTGGGTAATATGATTTTGTCCCGATACCTCCAAGGTCTCTGTTGTTCATCAAAGTTTGCGTTGAGTTTCTGAATAGTCTCTAGATCCTGGGTGGAATATTGGAAATAATCCTCTGTGGAGGGTGGTGTCTCTGCCAGGGGTAATATTTTTTAGCTCAATGTGGCCGGTTTAGCTGTCTCATTGGCCATCTGGTTTCCCTTGGTGATGGGATCATTACGTCTTTGATGCCCTTGCCAATGAATAATGCTTACCTCTTGGGTAGGAAGTGGGCCTTTAATAATGCCAGGATTTCAGGCATGTTTTTTATCTCTTTTCCAGCAGAGGTTAACAATCCCTGTCTCCTATATATCTCCCCATTGATGTGAGCTGTAGCGAATGCATAATGGCTGTCTGTGCAGATGGTTTTTTTTTTTGTCCTTTTACTAGTTCTAAAGCCTTGGTTAGGGCAATTAATTCCTCCTTTTGAGCAGAAGTTCCTAGCAGTAGTGTCCGTGCCCATATAGTAGTTTGTCCATCTACCACCACCGCCCCTGCCCTGCATTCACCTTCTTTGAGGAAACTGCTGCCATCTGTGAACCAGGTATGATCTGCATCAGGAAGCCAACAGTCAGTCAAATCTTCCCTGATCCCATGGTATTCGGCCAGTATCTGATGGCACTCATGAGGTACCCAGAGAGTGGGTGCTGAATTGGGGAGCAGGGTGGCGGGGTTCAGTATTGTCACATTCCCAAAAGTGATACGTTTGGGGTTGAGCAATAATGACTGGTAGTGGGTGATGTGGGCATTCGAGAGCCATCTATCAGGGGGTTGGCGGATGACCATTTCTAGGGCATGGGGTGCTAGTATAGTTAGTGGTTGGCTCAGGGACAATTTGTCTGCATCTTTGACCAAGGTGGCTACTGTGGCCACCATACCGAGACAAGGGGGCCATCCTGTTACCACATTATCTAATTTTTTTGAGATATAGGCCACTGGTTTTTCCAGGGCCCCAATTTCTGACTTAGCACCCCTTTTGTTCTCCCTTTATTCTCATCCACAGATAAGGTGTCTGGGAGGCTCAAAGCAGGGGCCAAAAGGAGAGCCCTTTTTATTTTTTCAAAAGCCCATTGCTGGTCCTATCCTGAGGGGAAAGCGGCATTAGCCTTGGTAAGCAGATGCAGCAGAGCCACTAGCTCAGCGAAAACTGGTATCCATAGACTGCAGAATCCAGCAGTTACCAGGAACTCTCAAACTCCTCTCGCTTCAGTGGGTGTAGGAATTTGTGCCACCACTTGTTTTCAACTATCTGTCAACCATCTCTATCCACCTTCAAGAGTTACCCTAGATAGGCCACTTGCTTCTTGCAGATTTGGGCCTTTTTAGTGGATGTTCACCCAATCTGGTGAGTAAAGCTTGGGTGCCCATGAGGCATTCCTGCTCAGTCTCTTTGGCCAGCAGGAGGTCATCTACATATTGGAGTAGGATTACCTCTGGATTGTGCAGAAGCTGGCCAGGTCCTGGTGCAGGGCCCCATCAAAGAGGGTCAGTGAGTTTTTGAACCCTTGGGGTAGTCTTGTCCAGGTGAGTTGAACAGAGACACCCGAATCAGGATCCCTCCACTCAAAGGTGAATAATGGCTGGCTCTGAGGGCTGAGTTTCAGACAAAAACAAAGCATGCTTTAAATCAATTACTGGGTACCAGACATGGGTCAGAGGCAGAGTACTCAATAGATTATAAGGGTTTGGCACCATCAGATGAATGTCCAGGGTGCGGCAATTAACTTCCCTTAAATCTTGGACTGGTCTGTAGTCCCCTGTACCTGGCTTTTTTACTGGGAGAAGAGGGTGTACATTCTATAACCCTCCAGTAATCATTCTAAAAATCCTGAAGGTGTCTCATCAGACTTTTGAACTATTGCTCTTACCTTAGCCAAATTGGTGGGGCACCTGCCAGCCCCTCTGTGGTGAGGAGTACCTGTAAGTGCTGTTGGCAATTGTCCCAAGTGGGCTGATGAGTAATCAGAACAGATTCTATAAGTGCAGTCAGGGCCTGGGGGTCCTGAGAGAAGGAAGGGTTATGAGTTTTCCAGTTATAAAGGTCGGAGGCTGAAAAAGGCCAGTGTTGTCATTGGCCTGCCACTGAGCAGAGGGGGAATGCTTGTGAAGTCCATCTCTCCCTTGCAGATGTCCCCTCTCTTTCCTTGCAGAGATACAGGAAGCCTGCCGGCTGTGGACTAGACCCTCCAGAAGTGGCCTCAGTTGCATTTGAGCTGGGGGGGGCGATCAGGATCCCTAGTGGGTTCCTCAGGAACAGAGGCAAGGGGGGTGCCTCGACCTAAGGCAGAGATAGGTTGGGGGTATGAAGGAGGAGAGAGCAGGAGGTTGTCGGAGAGGACTGGTGATGTCAGGGACTTCTCTTTCAGTTGCTCCTGTGTGGGAAAAAGAGAAGACAAGGGGTTCCGGGAAGGGCCAGATAGAGCTGGCTGTCATCAGGGTCAGAGGGATGGAAGATGGCCATGATGCTGGCACCAGGCTTTGTGATCCTGCAGGTAGGACAAATGGTTTGACCCAGGGTGGGGGTTTCTGGACAAGCTCCCCCAGGTAACGATATAAGGACATGTGTCTGGGTGGCCATGCAGGCCAGGCTGGAAGACTTTCACCTTAACCTGTAAAACAGTATCCAGATTAAATGTCCCATCATGTGGCCAGCCCACTTTAAAAGTGGGCCATTATGAGGAGCAGAATGTTTGCCAGCGTTTCTTTCAGATTTCCACAGATTGATTGTGAGCTTGGTCCGCAACCTCTTTCCAATGATCTAAAGTCAGGGTCAAAGGGGTGGTCATTTGTTGTTCCATTGTACCAGATTCAAATTCAAAAACAAACAGATGCAAAAAACGAGAATACAAAAAGAGAGATACAGACTCAAAATCAGGAGCCATGCAGCAATAGATCAGTGTACAACTGAAAGTACAAATTGAAATGGAAGCGGGCGACAAGAGTCGTGCTTCCTCGGGACAAGGATGAGTTGGTTGCTCTCAATCCCCAAAATTGCCCATGGAGGGTCCTCCAGAGCTGGTGCAGGGGTCTCTCGACATATCTGTCTATCTGCCTGGTCCAGGCTGGTCAAATACCAGCCCTGTGCAGGTACAATTTTTCAAATTACTGACAAACGTAAATCACGGTAACAGACAAACATTAAGGCGAGCCCACTCTTACCTCCAAGTGGGTCCAGAATGGGTCTGAGGGAGACCCGTAATCCCAGACAGGCCCCCAAATGTTGGACCCTAAAGCCCACTTACCAAGGAGGGGTCATCCTAAGAGACCACTCTCACACCACAGTTGTTGCAAAAGCAAGAGGATTTTTATTGACTGGCGTGTCAGGATCCCTCAGCCTTGGGAGGTGAGGAACCCAAATGGTTGTTACAGGCTACTTTTAAAACAAAAAATCGCAGAAGCAAAAGGGGGGAGCCCACAAGTTGTTTTTCAACTCCTGTGATTGGCTTGCTTAAGGGTTGGCTACCTATAATTGGTCAGAGCCATGGCAGGACAGGTGGTTACTGGATCAGGTGAGTAAAAGAGGAATACCTGCAGGTTTTTTTTGGCTTTTGGGTATGATGAATAAAGTTTCGGAGGAACCTAGGGCTTTAGGGCTGACTGCCTATGGCCTTATAAATCAAAATTGTGAATTGTGAGGAACAACAATAGGAAAGGTACGACAATGGAATAAAAGAGGAACAACTACAGTTTGTTTGGCCTCAGTTCAGGAACTGGGCCTGTTCTGAGAAAACCCGCAGAGAGAAATGGAAAGTACTCAATGTTCCAGTACATGCATGGGTGATTATCAGGTTCCTGATTCCCAAGGGAGGGTACAGTAATGCTGAGATGCCCCAGAGTCTTTCAGACTCAGACATCTGGTCCGTCTGTTCCTAACAGAGATTTCTCCAGTGATCTTCCTTGATCAAACCTGATTTTTCTTAACTCAGAATGAATCCACAGCCTCTTATTTCCTGTGGAAACTAAAGCAAAATCTCTTCACCAAAGTAACATACCTTTTGACTTCAATTTTAAAGTCAAGGTATTTTCAAAGTACCTATCTTGGATTAATTTAGCAGCATTTATAAGCAAATATCTTTTAGCAGTTGTTGCTCCTTTCTCAGCATTCAAACAATTCAAAGAGAGCATAATAACATACAGTATCAAGATTCTCTTTGTGTTTTCCATCTTTACATGTCTTTATTTTAACCTCTATTTCTTTTATTTTAACTTTTTGTTTTCTTGAGACAGGGTTTCTGTATATCTTTGTCCTGGAATAACTCTGTAGGCCAGGCTGTCCTTAAATTCACAGAGATCCACCTGTCTCTGCCTCCCAAGTGCTGGGATTAAAGGTTTGTGCTACCACACCTTGAACTCATTGAGGTCAATCTACCTCTGTCTCCCAAGTGTTGGAATTAAAGGTGTGTACCACCACACCCAACAACTCTCTTTCTTTCTTTTTTATTTTAAGGACTTTAACCTTTTTCTTTTCTCTCCCAAGCCAGCATATATTTTTAGTACACAGTAAACAATTTAGACTTTTTTTAATCTCTCTTTACTGTATATTTCTCTTTTTCTGACTACACAACTCTTTTATTTACCAAGCAATATGGGTAGGATTAAAGCAGTGGCTTTGGCAGCTGGATCCAGCCCATTCCTTAGCTTTATGAGATTCCAGCCTCATGGCTGAGGTACCGGCCAGAGCTGTGTTCACTGGCACAACTCTACAGTGTTTCAAGGTCCCTGCCAGCAAGCAAGCTGCCACAGTGGGGTCACAGACCGCACTCAAATGCTCTGTAACTGGACCGCCTGCCTGAACGAGTCAGAGTTTGCCCTGGCAGGATGGCCCAGAAAGCTGACATTTTAAAACAGCACAGCTTTTTTCCTACTATGGCTGAAAACCAAAAAGCATGCAGCTGGCTTTTCATCAACACTATGTAAATGTTTCATGGCAGGACCTCTTAAAAGGCTGCAAGGTTTTGCAGCTAAAGCAGAGTGAGGAAGCTTCTCTTAAATGAGAGCACTTGCTTGCCTCTAGCAAGCAGAGCAGACCTGAGAAACTGCTGCTACCAAGAAACCATGCATAATGCTGTTATTTTGTTCTAGAATTACTTCCCAAGCTGTCTCAGGTTTATGCGGATGCAGTTGTTCACATGGGTGCCATTCTGTAACATGATGGGCCTGCTTGTAAGGGTTTCAGTTCTACCCAGTTTCCACAGCTGTCAAGTCCCAAAGAAAATCACACGGAGGTCTCCATAAGTTATAAACTGATTGGCCCATTAGCTCAGGCTTCATATTAGCTCTTATAATTTATTTTAGCCCATTATTCTTATCTATGTTAGCCACATGGCTCAGTACCTTTTTCAGTGGGGCAGGTCACATCCTGCTTCTTCCATGGTCTGGGCCAGACTGCCAAGGGAGCTTGCTGCTTCCCAGAGTTTTCCTGTTCTCCTTTCCCCACCTCTACTTCCTTTCTGGTTGTCCCACCTATACATCCTGCCTGGCTAATGGCCAGTCAGCATTTATTTAAAACATAATTGACAGAATATATAATTGTCCCACACCAGTGGATAATGAGTATAATTAAAGTACATAATTTAAAATATAGGTATATAACAATTGCTTTATACAATGAATATATATCAAAAATCCACACTGTATTTCCAAAAACATTTGTAAGAGAATTTTCTTAAAAGAATGTTCCACTGAGAGAAAATGAACTATTTTTTTGTCTGAACCTGGGATCATTCATTTATTATATTTTCTAATTCCATGAATTTTCCTATAAGCATCATAATTTCATTTTTCTTTCCATTTACCTTATGATGAGCATCTATACAGTGTACATTTCCTAGCTGCTATGAATAATAAGTGACAAAATAACAAAGACTCTGAGTGATAAGGTATAGAATCCATTAGATATGTACCCAAGAATGATAAGACTGGGTAAATCTTTACAATGTCTGAGAAATATTAAATTCTCACCAACAGTTGATAAAGCTTCCTCTTTTATCTCAGCTTCACCCATGTTAGTTTCTTGATGTTAGTTATTTTAAGTCACGTGAAGCTGAATCATTCAATTTTTTTAATTTTGATTTGTCTGATGACCTGGCTTTTGTTCACTTTTAAAGATCTTTACTCACTGCTGGTATTTTTTCTGATACGGATTTTTTTATTTTATTTGCCTATTTATTAAGTAGAACAAATGGAGGTAGCATTGTTTCTGTGGTTGTTTTAGTTGTTTGTATATTCTGTATTTTACTTCATGATATTCTTCCATTCTACAGTCTGTCTCTTCACTCTGCCAAAGGTTGCCCATATTTATTCTCTCTCTCTCTCTCCTCTCTGAGTATGTGTGTATGTAGTGTAGTACAGTTCATTAAACAGGAAAGGGGAATATTTGAATGGAAAATAAATAGGTCATAAAAAGTTTAGGAAAGAAAACATAATTTAAAACAGCATAATATAATACATTTGATACGAAAGCAGAAGATGAGTGGGAGAGAAAGACTAACAATGCTAAAAATGTGCATGAAAATCACATAATGAAACCTATTCCTCTGTGAGTGTGTTTGTGTGTGTCTGTGTGTGTGTGTGTGTGTGTGTGTGTGTGTGTATTGAGTTGGGATATGTATGTGAAATAATGTTCTGCCATGATCTCCATTATTTTCTTCCCATCCCTTAGCATACCTGCTGAAAGTTTGATTCAAACACTTTCTTGTTGTCATGAGGTTTTGCTATTGCAGTGCAAAGTAAAACCATGATCTAACACATCCTGGGTAAACATTCTACCAGTGTATGACTATTATTGCTCCCTTAAATATCAACCTCTCCAGAAATTGACTTAAACAATACAAAATTTACCATCTGGTGCTTCTTTTGGCACTTTTTTTTTGCATAGATGCATATGTCTTCATCAGAGAATGTGCCCAGTGAATTGTTCCTAGGAGGATGTGTGCTTCCCTAGAGCTCTCTACTCTGCCTACTCCCAAGAAATAAGAACCAAAGGTTTGGATTGTCATTCTTAACTCATCATAGGAGATGATAAATTTTTCATGTTTACCATCTCTTAAAGAGAGCACTTTCTTTTCAAGCAACTTAGTCCTACATTAGTCCTACAGGGAATTTTTTTCCAAAACAGTATAGTTTGAAAAACAATCACCTTGAATCTGAGTCTTTGGTTAGAGAAGTTGTGTTTACAGGTAGAAAACCAGTACAATGTGTTGAGAATAACAAATGTATATTGTGCATATGTGATTTTGTGTATGTTTTTATTGAAATAGAATTATATCACTTCTCCTCCTTTCTTTTCTCTGTCTATTCCCCTTCCAACTACCCTTCCACATTCTCAAGTTTATAGTCTCTTCTTCCTTGGTTATCATTGTTACAAGAATATTACTCTCTCATATCCTATTTAATTTCAGATGGTTAGTGTACACTAAGAAAATTGAGAAGACCTCGCTTTTAATTTTAAAAAGTTAGTAATGAAAAGTATTAGATTTAATTAAAACTTATTACAAATTACAGGTCATAACCATCCTAATATTCTTTGAATTTTATGATAATAATGAAATCAATAGTTTTCATTCCTGATCACACATTTTCTTTTTATCTCATAAAGAAATTGTGAAATCACATAATCCTATACAATATTTAATAATCTTAAGTAAAGTCCATTTTGTACAAATGGCCATATTGATATTATTAAATACAAACAGTAATCAAAACAGAGACCTTGGAAAATTGGCATTAGACACAAAATTGTATGAGAATTCATAATTAAATTAGGACTCTCTTCTCTGTTCTTGGAGAACAAGCTACATATCATCGGCACTGTGCTGCCCATTAATACAGAAGCATGAAGTTTGAATGAGTCTTTGATGCAGATTTTCTACACCAGACATTCACACCAAGAAGGGAGAATTGTACCCTTGCACTTCACTGCTAAACTTACAGCATCCACTGTAGGAATTTACTGGAGGCCTCAAAGCACTGTCCATGGAAAGAAGAGAGAAAGCAAAAACATGTTTTACAGAAAGAAAGCTAGTAAGAATGACAGAATGTTGCTGGAATTAAGCTGAGGAAAGTTTGGATACTAATTTGATGATGAGGGGGAAGATACTTCAAAGTGGAGGAAATAATGAGATACCATCATTGAATAATGAATGTGTGGCATCACAGTTCTTCCAAGAATTGTCCCTGACTGATTAATAAAACTTCCCAACTAAGACTTGACAACATTAAATTTACCACAACTGTAATTCCCATTTATAGGAAATTTTACTAAGGGGGTTGGACAGTTGTCATGCCATTGCATATATACATGTAACAATAATCACTGAAAAGGTGGTTGGCATGCATTTTAAAAAGAGAAAATAGGGGAAACTGTGATGATAATCTCAAAATATTAAAGGAGTGATGAAAATAATTTACTGTGTCTTAATGATGGGAGTCTGTGAACACTGCAAAAAATATTTCCATCCTGCCCATGATGTTATCATCATTAAGAAAAATTAGAGCCACTTGGATTATATTGGAGTAGTACCTGGCATGATTTTAACATTAATGACCTGGCTTTTCACACTCATACATCTCAGAGGCACCTGTGATCCAATTTCTGCCTGTTTTCCTCTTTGTCTATTTGCAAAATTGGTATGATTCTTGGAATACATCCTACATAATATGGATTTAAAAGACGCAGAATTATATTACCCCTTCCAGGGAGATCACTGAAAAATTACTTGGGCCCTCCTTGTTATTTAGCCTCTCTAGGTCTGTAGATTGTATCATGGTTATCCATTACTTCAAATAACATAGGTATCTAGGGTTGACTGGTGACATGTGGAGATAGGAACAGGA
>PVIU01013895.1:0-54101 GCA_004026605.1 Ondatra zibethicus | reverse complement strand
GGGATGGGGGTGGGCCTTGGACTTCCAACAGGGCAGGGCACCATGCCCTCTTTCAAGGAAGAAGGGGGAGGGAGGAGGGGTGGGGGGTAGTGGGAGGGGACCGGGAGAAGGGGAAGAAAGGAAAAAAAATTTTTTTTTTTTATCTTTAATTATGTTCTTGAATGGAAAAAATAAAACAAAACAATGTATGGAAAAAAAATGCCAAGCTAGGTTGGCATGCACTTGTAATCTCAGTGCCAGGGAGGCGGAGACTGGAGGTTGCTGGTCAGGCAGCCTTGTCTATGTGGTAAGTTCTGGGCTACTGAGAGATATTGTCTCAAAATACAAAAATAAAATAAAGGTAGACAGAACCTAAGGAGAAATACCCAAAGTTGGCCTCTGACCTACACGCACGCATGTACATATGTGCATGTATATGTGTGTGTGCGCGCACACACACACACACACACACACACACAAATTCTCATTTCTAAGTCTCATTCTTGGCTTGTATTTTTCATCTAATAGTTGAGTCTGCCAACTGATTTGTCTATCCTGATGTGGAAAAGGCAGGTAGTATGTTTTACTTAAAAGTGGATTCTAATAAACAAACCAATTATTTCTACATGGGAAATATTAAACCTTTCCATAAATTTTAATGGCCTGTGTTCTTGAAGACTGCCCACTCATCACCTACTGAGATAAGAAAGATTAGTAAGACTGGCTAGAATATATTAAAATTAGTCCATTGCTACAATGTAGAAAAGTCTTAAATGTATTGTTTTTTTTTCTTTAAAAATTCGGCTGTTTCTACAAGACACAGAGCTCTTACTGTTTATAATCTCAAATGCTGGGAACGATAGCAACTATAGCGATTTTCTAGAAAATGATGCAGGGCTCACAGAGCCATCACTGGGTCTTAAGACTTTGTCATCATATTGCCTCTGCTCGTTTTCATTGAGAGACTTGAAGTGTTTTATTAGGTTTTATTCCTGCTGACTGTTCTTACTTTTGACAAATCAAATGAATATATCAAGTTATCATGATGGAGTTTTTGCTGATGATTTGTTAAATTTTTTTAAGAGTCGTTCTTCTGCTTATTAATCAATTGTGTGGAACCATAGCCCTCTGTCTCATGAACCTGGGAACTCTTGTGTTTTTCATGCTCCCTCAGCAGCTGCTGTCTCTCTAGCCTATGCTATGGATAATTGATATGTGGGATAAATGCTAACTCCCTTGGGCTCAGAAAGTCACTTCCTACCCAAGCCTAAATTGAAAAAGGTCCTCGTTTACAGAACTGTGACATTTCCTGGGTCACACCACTCAACCATCCCAGCAGTCATGCTCAATACAACATGATCCACGTGTGCATAAACAAACACTGCTCTGCCCTGCAGAACGTTAGGCCTGGGATTCATTTTTGCTATTCTTTGTGTGAAGACAGGCTGTCTTATGTAGGCAGAAAACAAAACCCAGCTTCTGCCTTCTTCATCCCAAACCACAGAGCTCTACTCAGTGACCAGATCTGATTTTACTTGTTTGCTACAAATTAAAGATAAATAGATAAATGGTAGATGACAAGGAGACAGACAGACAGGCAGATAATAGATCATACATACATACATACATACATACATGCATGCATACATACAACAATTAAGTGACCTGTCTTAAATATCCAGACATGGGAAAAAAAGACTATGATTGGAATGCCTTTGGTTCATAGTATAAAGAAAGTTAAATGTTCCCACTTTGTGAGAACACACACTATTATTAAATTAAACTATTCCTAAACCCAATCTTGAGATATCGTTTCTCATTTAAGGTACCCGTTGGCCTAACAGTCACTTTCCTTGCTGTGTGTGGGTTCACTCAAAGCTACCTCCCGAGAGAAACCTTACCAAATTAACCTTATCAGGAAGCAGTCTCTGCTCCCAGGATGAATAGTACATTCCCTGATTTTCCGCTTTGCAGCTTGGTCCCTGTATCTGCCATTAAGACTGCCGGCTGGAGTATATGATTTGCTTCTTCTTGTCTGCACAACCCACAGTGGGCCTTGGAGGAGCTAGCGGACGGACTGCAAATGGATAAATGAATGAATGCATGAGTTAATGGATGGAGCTGATGGTCCATATCATAACTAACAGTTCTCTCCTATAGCTACATCTCCGAGCCTTTATTGTCAGGGGATCTGGTCTTGACCATGAACTCCAAGCAGGATTCAAAAAATCACATGGGAGCCTTTCACTTGCTTTTGAGGTGTAAAAGTACAGTCTTATTGCTGAGAGACTGTGTATACACACACACACATATTCACACCATGAACACGCAGGCACACACCAAGAAACTCTTCTGTCTTCTGCTCTCACTCACAACTGCAGAGGAAAGAAAGAAACAGTCGGACCTAGAAAGGAAACCAGGGTTTTATTCAGTCTCAAGTCATTATCCTTGCAGAATGTAACCACATAATTTGTATCCAAACTTTCCAGAAAAAACCTTGAGTTTATTAATGATTGCTCTAAGATAATCAGCATGGCCCAGGATTGTCCCAAGCAAAGAGGAACAGGTATGTCCCTAATCTTGGGTACATTTCATCATCTGTAACACTGGAAGAGCAATGCCAGCCTCTGTGGTTTTCTGTAAGTGGGAAGTGTAACTGAAAGTGAGGAAAATGGCACAATGTCCAGCAGTCAGCAGGAAGTGAGTAGAATGGTAGTTCCTCTATTAAGAAAAGCACCTTGATAATACATCGCTTGTTATATTAATATTAATAGGTTTGTATAATCCTTCCACTGAAGCTCTGTAACTAAAGCAGAAATTTCTGTCTCCCTCTCAGCTATTGCATGAGGGTCTATTTGAAACCCAAGAAATCCATGCTCCAATGGGCTTAATCCAAGGCACTGGGTCTCCACATAGAAACACTTTTACATCCAAACACCCAGGTTTATAAGCTTTCATGGAGTGGGCTTTAGATTGGACTGGACATCTTGTAACATGTGGCTGAACTCATAGTACAGAGGAGCAGAAACGTCCAGTGAAGGAAACAGGGACTGGATTTCAGAGACGGGGAGGATGGAGGTTACAGCCTGGGCACTCCAGCTCCATCCCGCTCAGAATCCAGGAGGATGAAGGTTACAGCCTCATCACCCTCAGAATTGGGGAGGATGGAGGTTACAACACTCCAGCTCCATCATCCTCAGAATCCGGGAGAATGGAGGTTATAGCCAGGACATCCCAGCTCCATCATGCTCAGAATCCGGGAGGATGGGGGTTATAGCCTGGAAACCCCAGCTCCATCATGCTCAGAATCCGGAAGGATGGGGGTTACAGCCTGGACACCCCAGCTCCATCATGCTCAGAATCCGGCAGGATGGAGGTTATAGCCTGGATACTGCAGTTCCATCACCCTCAGAATCCAGGAGGATGGAGGTTACAACACTCCAGCTCCATCATCCTCATCCTTCCTGGAAAGATGGCGTTTCCTGGTTCTGTCACAATCACTTTCACGCTCTATCTCCAAAGCAGCAGCTCTCCAGCAGAGGGTGGGAAGGGAGCTGGAATTTACCACAGAGTTCTACAGCAGTGGGGAGCCCAAGATGGATCGAGGAATAGGAAGGATCTGGCAGGAGGCAGTTTTCCGGTAGGTTTAGCGAGCATGCACGGACATCGGTTATGTACACATCCATCAGCATCCTGGCTGAAGATCAACCACCAGCTTCTGCTCCCAAATGAGACAAAACAATTACCACAGCCAGGCACTATCCTTCTGTGCACGCTCCAGTTCCAAAAGACAGGGGTAATTTGTCTAACCCAAACACTATTCCCTTACCTTCATGCTCTTCCGTGGTAGCGTTGGCTGATCCCGGCTCCCCTGTGAGCCATGGAAAGCTTGTTAAAGTCCAACCCAATCTATTGCTGAGTATTTCTACTTCACAGAGAATATGAGAAGCTCTCAAAATGTTTTCCTCCCCGACCCCAAGCTTATATACATCGGCACACACTCACATCTTAACTTCCCCCACTGAATGTCCATTCTCAGCACTGAGCTAACTTGTACTCCTATGGACGGATTCCGGCCGCCTCTTCCCTTCTGATACTGTACTCTATTGGCCATCCCCTCCCAGGCTTTCCACCAGTTTCTTTCACACCAGGCTTTCTCTCCCTGGTCTTCAAACAAGTTCATGGATATCCTTTGAAAAGCATGTAAGATGAGTGCATGTTCACACGTGTGTAAGAGTGCATGATATACATGTATGGGTGAATGAACACCGGTGGGTGGTTGATCCAGTGTCTCCTTCAATTGTTCTACATGTAAATTTAATACAGGGTCTCTCCCTGAACCTAGAGCTTAGCTTCAGCTAAACTGGGTGACCAGCATTACCCAGGAGTCCTCCTGTCTTTGCCTACCCTCCACAGTGTCATGCCCGGCTTTTCTTTTTAACACGGTTGCCAGGATCTACTTTAGGTCACACTAAGCCACTTCCCTAGCCCCCCAAAATCTCTTGTTTTTCCCTTTCAGTTCCAACTTTACATATTGACCAAACCATACAGGGGGTGTCATCTATAGAGCTGCTCTCAACCATCTCAATCCTTCTAGCCCTTGGCCCATTATAATCAAGCATCAGGTTTGGACCACCAATGGCAGACAAGAGAAGCCAGTGTCTCGCTAGTGAAAAAGCACATCAAAACAGTGCCTAGTTTGCTTCTCCCATTCTGCCAGCATCAGAACCAAAAGCATAGAGATCAGACACCCTTGGAACTTTCTCCTTTCACCTCTCTCTGTCACCAGTAATTAAATATTGTATTCAGGGCCAAATACAGTGGCTCAAATGGATGCCAAAATTCAGAGCCCTGCATAAAATACCCCAGTCCTTGGCTTCTTAATACCAACTTGCTTCGTGATTGTGGATTAGTCTAGGTTGTGGCTAAGGCCCAATATCCTTGTCTACAACCAACTTAAGCCTTTGAGTTTGTCCCTTCACTTGGATACTGTCTACCTAAGTCACTTGCCTTTCATCCCCTATTTATTTAACAAATGTCTAAAGATTTACTTTGAAATTTATAGTCTCATTTCCTCGAGATATTGTCCATACCATCTTGCCTCTCAGCTTGTCTCCATCATAGGAGACAGAGCTAAATCCACCCATCCTATTCCTACAGCCCCACTTCAAGATGGTTCTAATTGGCAGAGAATTGAGTTTCTGTATTGTCAGAGACTGTTTTCATTAATAATTTAGTTATTGCTTTCCCTAGCCCTTGTTCTGATATGGATGAGCGAAATCATAACAAAGAGCAGTTTCCTAGACAAGGGCCAAAGAAATGCAAATGAAATAGCATATGCTGATGCCCAGGAAGAGAAGAAACTAAACAATGTTCAAATCCGCATTGGTGGAGGACAGGCACCGCAGTGCGGCTGAGCTGGGGACGAGGCGGGGCTGAGGCTGGACACTCATCTCCTGGTCTCACCGAAAAGAGAGATAGACAAAGGCCAGCTCCATTTAGATCTACTTAGATCAGCTCACATGTACCACACTAAGCATGGGACTTGGTTCCACTCTCTGGGATCCAAGGACCATAAAGAAGAAAAAAGCACTCTTTGCTGTCAAAGCAGCCTGGGAGCCAACGACCCATCTTTTCTGCGAGGCAGTCATAGGAATTAGTTTGTCGGAGTCTGGTGACCTAGTTCTGAATTCTGATAATTCCATTCCGTAGTTATGGGACTTCATTCTGCTCGGAGGTCACTTTGGCACCTGTACTACCTCATGGCATGGTTGGGAGCTCTAGATTTAACTTTTGGAAAAATTAGCACACTGCTCAGCCCCCAACAAGGGCTGTAAAATGGAAAAGTTCAGCAGCACTAGAGACGGAGCATGTTTGTCCCACCCAGGGTGTGTAAGGTTAAACAGAGGGCTTGCCCTTCTGGTCTTCAAAATCTTTATCTTAAGAAAAAGCCAGTAGTCTCCATGTTCACAGGATGCTGCCTAGGAAAAAATATAAGCATAATATACATAAAAATTATTCAATAAACTATAAAACACGTGGGCTCTACAAACTGCCCTGCATGACAAAATGCTGCAGAATAAGGTAATTCCAACCTAAGAGAGCCATGGCTCAGTCACCTTCTCTCCCAATGAAAACCAATTTAACTGAGTGCTGTTTCTTATGCGCCAGGCACCATCTGAAGTACTTTGTAAGAATACTTAACTGCCTCCCCTGTCTTTATGACAGCCCTTGAAGGGTAAAGGCGTTTTAATACTTGTCGATTTGTTTAGTTAATTAACTAGAGCACAGAGCGGTGTACATAGCTCCATGTGCTTGAGGAGAGCAGTGCACAGTTTGCATAAGTTAGTTCTCTCCTTCCACCATGGAGCTTCTGGGACTTGGAGACAAACACCATCCCTCCTTCCCTATTCACTAAATTGTCTCTGACGGCTGGGTTATGCTACAGGGATGGTTGTAAATCAGAGCTCCTGTGCAGCCTTCCCTAAAAGGGCCAGATAACTATTTAACTCTGCTGCAGGCTTCAGGGTTTTGCTTGCTTGTTTGTTTTGGTGGAAATAATGTAGAAAAACGTTGGCTAATGTTACCTCTGTGTGCTGTGCTTTCCCTGGAGACAGAGCCGCATAATCCAGTCATATTTGTCATACAGCTTCATGCTCCTTATGAAGCCATTCTCCGTACAGTATCCTGCTATGGCTGTCAGTTCTCACTAACTAGCCAGGGTGGAGACCACCTCGGCAAGGACAATGACAACCAAGAGAAAGGCACCACAGTTCCTGGCAGTGTAGATAAAGTACACAGTTGCTCTGCAGCCATAACACCCAGTCTGGCCTGATAAAGCACACAATTATTTAGCTGCATGAAGGGAACTGGGGGATGCAGAGGGTGGAGTGACTTCATCCTCCTCACTGGCAGGAAAGCATATCCCCAGCCTTCACACCCGGAAAGCCACTTGCTCTTGACAATATCCCTTGACTAAGGCAGACTTTAAGAAGTCCCCACCACCCTTCCTGCACCAGAATCAAGATCCATCAAGCCCTCTCTACTCTTCCCATGGCTCTGGGTCCACCGCTTCCTTCGTAATTCACCATGTGTACAGAATTGGCCCACCTCTCTCTGTCTCCCTAGCACTATTTTGACAGTGTGGAAAGTTCTGTCCATTTACAAGCCTGGTGAGTAATTCTCTTTGTTCAGATTGAAAACAAAAACACTCACAACTTGGTGAGTTCAAAATAATAACTTAACAACATTTCCCCCTAAACATTGTTCTAATTAAAGGACATGGCTTTGTCTTAAAAGACTGAGGCCTGGAGGGACCTTCCTTTTGTTCCTAGATAAGCACATCATTCAATGCTTGATGAATGAATGAATGAATGAATGAATAAAAAGGCTTATGACTGAGTAGGCAGTTACTCATTTCTATTGCTTCTGATAAATATTTTTGCCTATTTTCATAATCATTGCAGGGTCCTTAGCAAAAATTATATAACTCCCTCTCCTTAGTAACAAAGGCCCAGATTCCTAAACTTATTTAGAGTAACCATGATCCTAGTTAAAAAACTATATTTCCCAGCCTCTTGTAAAGGTGAGTGGCCTATGGCCAATGCTAGTTAATGAGATTTAAGCATGATAAAACATTAAAGAAATTTCCTCTAAAAGAAAGAGAAAGGGGCCCTTCTTTTCCCCTACTTCCTGTCATCTAGAATGTAACAGCTGGGGGGTCTAAACACTGTCTTAGAATATAAATACAATGATCACCCAAAAATTATGAAAACACTTTAAGACACAAACTCCCAGTGCCCCTGAGGAACTGCCATCCCTGTGGACATGCCTGTTGGGAGCATGAAGGTCCTCATGCCCATGAATCTCCAGGAAACCCAGGTATATTAAGCACCCAGGATTGTTCTTTCAAAGAGAAGGATGTATAACCAGTTTTTCCAGAAATCTAGGAATTGGGAGTGATTAATAGTCTGGTGATCTGCATTATTTGTTGGGCTAGGCCATGTCAAGCGCCTACAACCAGCACTGGAGGTGTCTGTAGTCAGATTTTTCTTTGGGATACCAGCTCACAAGGACTTATTATTAATTATGAAAGTTAGGCTTGTTCTCAACTAGTTCTTATAGTTTAACCCATTTTTATTCATCTACCTCCTGCCATGTGGTGTTACCTCATCTCCATACTGCCCATCTTGCTTCCTCTGAGTCTGGCTGGCAACTCCGCCTTTCTCCTTCCCAGAGTTTTCTCTCTCTCTCTGCCCACAAGTCCAGCCTCCCTCCTGCCCAGTTACTGGCTGTACAGCTTTTTATTGCAACCGTCACAGTAATACATCATTACAGTGTACAAATATCCCACAACATTTCTCCCTTTTGTCTAAATATAACGTGAAGGTTTTAACTCTAACACAGTAATACTATATACAATAAGAACAATTGTCAGGTAAGAATTACATTTACAATGTCCAGTCTATCTGCATTTGGCAAATTGAGAGAAAATATTTCATTATCTGTCCTATCTTGGGTGGTCCCTTAGGGTTCCTGCTTCATGGAGGAGACTGTCAGACATTCTGCAGGACACAGAAGAATGTGACTGATGAACTTTGCCATTCCAAGGCAGAACAGATCTTCAAATTTCCAGCTTTATGGAAAAGTCTGCTGAATACTATGGCCTGTAGGCTGAAGATGGATGCCCCAGTGATACAGAAGAACTTTGGGTGACTGTCCAGGCAGTGAGATGTCTCTGTCAATTCTAGAGTTTTGGAAGTTGCTTACAATGAACTTCCTATTTACTTAGGTAATATTATATCCTTCCAGGGTCTTTGAAGAGCTGAAGACAGATAGTTATAGTTTTCCTTAGTTAAGATAAAAGATAAATTAGATATGAAACTTTAGACTCATAAAGAAATATTGTAACTGTAATTCTTGTTTGGTACCTATTTGATATATGTAATTTTATTATGTTAAAGTTAAAACCGTCCTTTTTTAATTAGCTAGAAAAGGGGAGATTATGTGGGATGTCCTTCTGTATATGTGTTGCATTTATTGGATAATGAATAAAGCTTTTTTAGTCAATGGCTTAGTAGAGTAAAGCCAGGTAGGAAATCTGAACAGAGATATATATAGAGAGAAGGCAGAGTCAAGGAGATGCCATGTAGGTGCCAAAGGACACCAGCCAGAACCTTACTGGTAGGCCACAGTCTTGTGGTGATTCACAGATTAATAGAAATGGGCTAATTTAAGACATAAAAGTTAGCTAGAAATAAGAATAAGCTATTGGCCAAACAGTGTTGTAATTAATATAGTTTCTATGTGATTATTCGGTCTGAACAGTCAGAAAACAAATGAGCAGTATCTGGTTACAGGTCACAGTTCACTGGAGAAAACTGAAACATTTTAAATGTCATATGCAGTAGATCTCAGAGATGTTAAAGGATCACAATCTATTAAATACAACTGGAGTACACAAGCTTAATTCCTAGTTACCTGATTCAGACTCAAGCCCAAAATCATGTACAAGATGCTAGATATTAGTTAGTACTCTATATCACTATCTAGAATTAGTTAGTACTCTATATGACCATTAATATCACAACAAAAGTTTAAGTATATATATAATATATACATATATTAATCTTACAAATTTTGAGATAATATTTATGACTTAAGAAAAGTTTTAAAGATAAAATAAAACCAAAGGATTTTGAGATTAATAGCAATAGGATAGTCCCTTAATTTTGTTTTTCCTTCTTCCCATACCAGGTGGCCCTTTTTACATGAGACAGAGATTTCGGACTTTCCTTTATCAAACAAGCTTTTTCATCAAGAGTGCCAGTTCACAAATAACCATACAGTGAGTTCTTCTTAATTATGAAAGCTTGGCCATAGCTTAGACTTGTTTTCAGCTAGCTCTTATAACTTAATTAGCCCATATTTTTTAACTAACGTACTGACTTGTTACCTCATCTCTGTACTGCATGTCCTGCTCTCCCAGCATCTCACTGGCAAATCCTGTGTGCCTAGTTTCCTCCTCCTCCCCTTTCTCTCCAAGGAAATCCTGCCTATCTTCTCCTGCCTAGCTACTGACCATTCATCTCTTTACTACACCAATAGAAACAATATATCTTCATGGTGTACAAGTATCCCACAACAGGTAATCAAAATGACCCTTATTGCCAGAAACTCTCCAAGCTCCCACAACTGGACCTGAGATACCTAATAGTCTAAATGACCCTTAAATTATCTGTATAGCCAGAGGCTCCACAAGCTCCCACAACCAGGACTAGAGGTGGCTAATGGACCAAATGACCTCTACGGTATCTCTATGACCCAGACCAGGCCAGAGCCTTCCTGATAGCTAATACAGGTAGCCTATCTCTAGAGTCCATCTTCTTGGAAGAAACGACATAACATGTACCTTGAGCTGAGTTTTGATGTAATTACACATCCTTGTGCACCAGGGATTGTATTACACCGGGAAAGTTTGTTACAAAATTATTTACTGTGTTTAAATTTGTTGGGAATAAACCACCTGATATCAGACCCTTTGGAAGTCTTGATCCAGGTGGATGAAGTCAATCTGAAGCAAGTTTTCATTCTCATCCCTTCGCAGTTCACTTTCCTTTGTGGATGCCTGCAGTGTCCCCCTCACATTTCCATACATCACGTATGTAGGGAAAGAAGCCCATGAGTGTTCAAGCTATGTCATTAGGGTCTATGTTAATCCTAAAAGATCCTGTTCTTAAGACCCATTCTGGTTTTTCTGGTGTAACAACCATACCCCCAGTGACTCACACCTCTACCTCTTTACCATGTCTGTCAGGACAAACAGACAACCGTTCTCTGAATAATTAGTAGCTGGATTAGCAAGTCACCAGGCCTGTGCTTTCTAAAAGGCTATGTTGTGACTTTTATAGTTTCTCATAGGATTTTCCCTAATAAGATCTTCTCATTAACCCATCTCAGACTCCCGTCCTATGGCTGCTCAGTGACTTCAGAGCATCTCGCCACAACACTGTCTTCCAGACTACTTGGCAAGTCTCTAACCTAAGGTCCCTCCTCCCCCATCTCTCTCTACCTTCCTCAATCATTAATTCTTCTTAGATCTCCCAAATACCAGTTCACACTTGCTTCTGATTCTAGGACCCAAAAATGCCACCATTGTTGAAGAGAGATTCATCACGATGGTGACTCAATGCCAGCTAGAAAGTGAACTCACACCACAGGACCAAACTTGATGGGAATTCAGGGCGTTGGCCTGACGTACCAACCTCAGGAACATGACTTTTTATTCAGGCATGGCCACTACCCTCTCACAGAAGACAGCAAGCTAATTCTGTTATTTTCCGAGATCTTTCTGGTAATAGGATCATCTCAAACGATGCATGTTCTAAATCTTGGGGCTGCCTTTTGCATCTGAATTCAAGGAGAAACAAGTTTTCAGGTGTAGCACACTTCATGGGCCTGAAGATTTCATTTGTGATTTGTGGTATTATATTATTTTTTTATTTACCCCCCAAATCTGTAGAAGACCATCTTTGCTTCTTCTGCCTAATTTATGGAACCTCGGGGGAACAATTCTGGTATCAATGACTACATTCCGCATGTATGTGTGTGCACGCCTTGCTGTTGGTCTCCTTCAATCCTGTTCTTGGCTGCCATTCCACCACCACCCCAGCCCCACAGTCCCAGACCATAAAAGCTCACAGCACATCAACCTGTCTTTGCCATCCCTGTAGAATGCAGATAGGAGGGATTAAGTTCACATTACTTAAAGTACTTCCTGAGTAACTCACGCTATTTACTTTGAAAACAAAAATGATTCAGTAGGTAAAGGTGCCTGGTGCCTGCCTGGTGACCTGAGTTCAGTCCCCGAGACCTACATGACGAAAGGAACGGACTGACTCCCGCAAGCCGTCCTCTCACTTCCGTGTACGCCCTATGGCATGAGCAGTGGGGGAGGGGGGAGAAATGAAAGATCAACCTAATTACAGGTACGTGACCTATCACACATTCAGAATGTATGGTGTGATATTTGTAAGTTATACAAAATGAATATAAAGCTTAAGGAAATCTCTGATATAAAAGTTTCCTGAATTTCGGCCTCATTTTAGGAAAGATTATACGTATGTACACAGGCAACTATACCCGTGGATTTTGTTTAATGTTTTGCTTCTCTTCCCTTTGGTCTCATAATTCCTTAATTCTCAGGGCTGAACAGATGGAGGGTGTCCATAGCTCTTCTCAGCTGGAATGGCCGTGAGTCCTCCTTAGACTCCTCTCCTGGAAAGGATGTCTTAGGAAAGCAACTGCTGTAAAGCTAGCAGGTCTCACTCTGTTCAGACTCCCTCCTTGCAAGTCCATGAAGGAGGCTTTTATTCCTGAAGGACTCAGAATGAAGAGGAACGCGAGAGGAAGGACCTCATCCTGTAAGACGAACTGTACTGAGTTCATTGTATCCTGAAGCACAGATACCACAAAACAAGCAGCAAAATATCCATTGGCCATGTCACACTAAGGCTCTGGGACTAGAGACAATTCCCCTTACTACAACATTGACAAAGCCCTTGGATTGCCCCGGCTTTGATCCTCCCCTCTGCTGAGGCCTCCCTTGCCTGTTGTCCCTCCTCCCTGCTCACACTGGTGTTTTGCTTCCCCAGAGCTTACCTGTCAGCAGAAACAATGGTAACCCCACACAAACTTCTGCTTCTGTGTGCAATTTGGATTCTTTAAAAATCGTAACAATTCAGTAATGACCCATGGCATCCTCCAGGCTCTAATACACATTACTGTCTTGCTCCTAGAAGCTTCCCTGGGTATAAACTGCAACATTCATGGGGATTGGTTCATTTTCTTCTCATGGTTTAAGCCTCGTTAATCATCTAATATCCATTACTATATCATCCATTTTGTTTTGAGTGTTTGTTTTCTGTATTATTTTAGTCAGGGAGATAAGTACAGTCTGTTTAATATGCCTGATTAAAAACAGAAAGCGATAAGTACTCACTTTTCAAATCAAATCTACAATCATAACATAAAACAAGGTAGATAGATAAAAAAGTAGATAATTAGGTGGGTAGATGGTATTTTGGAATATATTTGGTATTAAGGAAATATTAAGGATTTTTTTAACTTGATGCCAGCATACTCTTTGAATACAGCAGGCAATTAATAGTAGAATGAAATAAATTCATCTTTGGCTTGTTATCTTCCAGCTGAAGGCCTGTGTGACAACATTTCTCCAACCTAAGCCACATACATCAAGTCCAGCTTCCAGTGTCCATGGTGGGTTGTCTGTTCTTTGTTCAAGTTTCTTGGCTAGGATTAACTACCTCTAAGGATATTTGTAATACTGAGTTGGGAATGTCTTGGGAATTTTTGGTTTTTTGCTTTTGTTTTCTTTTGTTTGTTTTTATTTGGTATTATAGAAGTAGAATTACTTTTCTCACTGTTCCAACCAAATACCTAATCAAAATAACTTAAGGAATGAAGGCTGTGCTTGACTTAGGCTTATAAGGAGTATAGTCCAGCGTGACAGGGAAGGCATGAGGGCCAGAGTGTGAGGATGCTGGTCCCACTGAATCTCTGTCAAGCTGATCACACTGCATCTGTACTCAAGTTGATCACACTACATCTGTACTCAAGTTGGTCACATTGCATCTGTAATAAAGTTGACCACACTGCATCTGTAGTCAAGTTGGTCATACTACTGCATCTGTCCTCAAGTTGGTCACACGGCATCTGTGCTCAAGTTGGTCACACTGCATCTGTGCTCAAGTTGGTCACACTGCATCTGTATTCAAGTTGATCATACTGCATCTGTAGTCAAGTTGGTCATACTGCATCTCTGTCAAGTTGGTCACACTGCATCTCTGTCAAGCTGGTCACACTGCATCTGTACTCAAGTTGTTCACACTGCATCTGTACTCAAGTTGGTCACACTACTGCATCTGTCCTCAAGTTGGTCACACTGCATCTGTACTCAAGTTGATCATACTGCATCTATGCTCAAGTTGGTCACACTGCATCTGTACTCAAGTTGATCACACTGCATCTGTACTCAAGTTGGTCACACTGCATCTGGACTCAAGTTGATCACACTGCATCTGGACTCAAGTTGGTCACACTGCATCTGGACTCAAGTTGATCACACTGCATCTGGACTCAAGTTGGTCACACTGCATCTGTACTCAAGTTGATCACACTGCATCTCTAGTCAAGAAGAGAACAGGGAGCTCGTGCTTGGCTCATTTTCTCATTTTTATCTCATCTGGGCCCATAGAAGGTGTGTAACACATTTAAAATGTGTTTGACACACCTCCATTAACTTAATGTAGAAACTCTCTCACAGACATGCCCAGACCTGTCTCCAAAATGATTCTAGATTCTGTCAGGTTGATAATCAATATAAACCATCACCCTTGGTAAATATTTTTCATCATCCTCACTCTGCTGCCAATGAGGACCTTTTGGAGAACTGTATTTATTCCGTTCAGTTGGTCAATATGAAATCTCTAACTTGCGTCAGCAAATGGCTGATCCTGCGGATCCTGTGCCCTCATCTGCCTTTGCCCCATGTTCCACTTCTTTTGAGACCAACAGACCCATTTCATATCCTGCAAATAGTCCTCAGCAACTTCTGATTAATTTGTGAACTCTTGGCTCATAGGGTAGCTTGGCAAGTATCCAAATCCTCAAGGGGTTAGAAAGACTCAGAGAGGACAAATGGTGGAGGGAAAGGCAGCCTGGGCGCAGATCCAGGGCTGAGCATTTCCTCGTCTTCCCCAGAAGCTCACCATCGCGACTAGTCTAGAGCTCTCTCACCTTGCTCCCTGCTGCTGCGCTCACACCGCAAATTCGAAAGACACAGCATGTCCCCGTTGAGTACAGATGCTAGTGTGACCAACTTGAGTCCAGATGCAGTGTGATCAACTTGAGTCCAGTTGAGTGCAATCCCCGTCTAGACCCACAGACCTTCCCTCCATTCATCAGCCTTGCCCTCTTGCTCCCCAGTTTAGGGTAAAGAGATTCGCTGTTGGGGCCAATGGGTTCCCTGGACTCAGTGATTCCTACTTTTAAAGTCCTGCAGTCTTGTGCAAACTCTAAGTTGACCACCCTCTAATTTGGTTAAATGGCACATCATCTTTGGTTCGCCCCAGCTATTTTGACCAATGTTATGGGAGACTTTTAAAAAATTGTCTCAGGGGCCTTGGAGATGACTCAGCAGGGTAAAGTTCCTGCTGGGTAAGCATGAGGGTCTCAATACAGACGTCAGCTTTCACGGAAAACCCAGGCACATTACCCTAGCATCTGTAGCCCCTGCAGTGGGAAAGCATCTAGGAGAGAAAGCAGATCCCTGGAACTCACTGACCAGCTGGCCTAGCCAAAGGATGCGCTCCGGGTTCAGTGAGAGACCCAACCTCAAAACATAGAGTAATTTTAGGGAAAAAATCCAATGTCATGTCAACCTCTGGCCTCCACATGCACACATACACACGTGTGCACACAGAGAGAGAGAGAGACTATGCACATATGCACACAAAAGAAAACTATCTAAATTACAAATGCTTTTTGTTTTGTACCAAAAAAATGACAAGTTCATTTTATAGAAAAATATCTTTTGCTATATAGGAATAAGTATCTCTAAATTCAGAATAGAAGGAAGTAAACCCGTTTCTGGCAGAGTTGCCTCTGAACCCTCAGGAGTGAAGCAATGCACTTTCTAACTTGTTTAAGTTTTCCATCTTCATGTAGTAAATATGAATGAAAACAGAGAACTTACAAAAAAGAAAAGGATCTGGAATCTGCTCATTTTACAAGTTTGAAAATCCAATTTCTCATCTTAAAATTTTTATATTTCTTTCTCATTCAATTTCGCTTGCCTTTGTTCTTGGCCAATGCTGTTTTTATAGACCATCTAAAGGAGATTTAATTCATTTCAGCTAATCCCCAATTTTGCCACTTAGATGATTCCAGCTAATCCTCTATTACTGGTTGTGTATATTTCTTAATGAATCTCCATAACTGGATTTATAGGTCACTTTGGCTTCTGCACATTACAAAGAGGGAAACATAGGAGGTACCAAACAGCCCCTATAATGCATCAAAATTACATTTATTTGAAAAACTGGTAATTACCAAATCAGCATTTTTCACTCGAACATCTTTTCAACACCCAGATTGTGTTGGTCAAGGCTACCTCACCAAATCACTTCAGCCAAAATGGTTTCAACAATATCGACTGTGCAGTTGTGAGGTATACATTCCAGATGCATTTGGGGGAGGAACATGGCAACCAGACCAAAAGACTGAGATACAGAAAATGTACAGAGATGTGTTGAGCTCAACGTCCCTTTAAAACTGCCGCAATTTCCTTGGGAGCATCCTAGAAGGGCACAGAGAAGTCTCTACAGCCTCATCCCCCACATGTCCCTTTCAGACAATACCCACATTCATAATGGGTGCCATCATGTCCCTCAACACTCAGCCTCTCCTGGATGGGACACTGTTCTCATTTCCCCCAATGCCTCTCTCCCCAGGCTGGACTCTCTGCTCTAGGTCTTTAATATCTTCTGCTATTGCTGCATTTACTCTCACTTTTCTAATCAACTTTATATGTTCCAAGCATCCTCTTTAGTGTTATGGTTCTTTTTCTATCCGTTATGAAGCTTTCTGCTGCCTGTTACACAGATTGACATGGCTCCTCCAAAAAGAAACTGGCTATTTCAGCTAAGGATGCAATTCCTTCCGCACACCATTTAAACTCTCTGAGCTTACCCTCACTACTATACAATGAGTTATTCTTACTTCTACATCATGGGGCCAACACTTGGATTCCATGAGGGAGTCTGTTAAGTGGCCTGCATGTAGTGATAACTTAGTAAGCAATAGTCTTGCTTATTGATAGTAGCAAGTTAATTGGACACTGAAAGAAAAGACTATTTTGTCTCCAATGGTTCTGAAACCATGGCCCCCAAGGAGCCATAATCAGCATTGTATGAGAACTTACTAGAAATATAAATATCCAGGCCCTACAACTGAGTCAAACTCTGGGTGTGGGGCCCAGCAATCTAGATTTTAGCAAGCCATCCCAGTGACATACTCACGCTTGATAAGCAAGACTCTATATCAACCCTACCTACTGCCAAACCACATAAGTCATCCTTCCCAGAAAATGCCTTAGACTCATGAGCCACGTAAGACATTTGCTCTTATTCTCCAGACACCCTCACATGGGGCAGGGGGTCTGCCACTAGATCAGCGGTTCTCAATCCCCTTTGGGGATTGCATATCAAATATTTACATTACAATTCTCAACAGTACCAAATTACAGTTATGAAACAGCAATGAAATAATTTTATGGTTGAGGGTCACTGTATTAAAGGGCCACAGCAATTAGAAGGTTAAGAACCACCGAACTAGTTCCCTAGCAGGCTCAACCCCCAATGCTATGCCTTCTATCTGGAATCTCAGACCCTCATTCTTCTCTTCAGTGCTGGGTCTCCTCGTGTCCAAGGTCTCAGATCAAATGATACCCTTTGAGAATACTTTCCCAGACTATCAAGTCCAAAATATGCCACCTCTTTCTTTGTCATTATCATGCTGTTTTAGGCATCCTTTTAGACACTTGTCACTGTCTACACTTTTTATTTTGTTTATTCATTGTCTGCCATTGTCCAATAAATATAAGAGCTACAAAGACAGACCTTGTATATTCATCCCTATCTAGATCCTTATCACCTAGGAGGGCACCTAGGAAACAATTGGCCCTCAATAAATACTTGTTGCATGAATGAATGAGTGAAAGAACAGAGAACATTTGTAACACCAACAGAAAGGATGACTGAGCCTCTTATGGCACCTCCTGCACAAGTCAGGATATTATGAGCCTAACAAGTACACTCCGAGGTCTTTATTCTGATGGCACAGACTGTACCTTCAACAGTGCACAAAGGACAAGACATCCTGATTCCTTAACAGATGAAGCAAAGCAGCCATAGGTGTGTGTGATGGGCTTATTATTTTTCCCCCAGAGGCAACATGAACTTTTCTTTTGTCTAACCTACTTGCCTGGAGGCAGACTTGGGCAGGGCTCCCCTATCTGCCCTCACTCCTGTCTTCTCTGCCCTGTGAGCTGTAGCTTAGCCTAGGAGAGGAGAGTGTTCTGGGCAGGGGTGGAGAGAGGAGAGTGAAGAGAGGAGAGACTATTTACAAGGGTGGGAAGTAAAAGAAACTCAGGTCAAGGTAGAGAATGTGGGGTTGCAATGCCATCCAAATACAACATCCATCTGGACTGAGGGACGCAGTTACTCAGTGGGAGGAGGGAGGAAGAAAGAGATCCTCCTCCAGCCACTCCTGCTGTGCCCTTTGCACCATCCGCCTCTCCCAGTGGGATGTTGTGCTCAGCTTCCTGAGTGCTTCTCTCCAAGTTGGACTCTCTCTGCTCTAGGCCTTTAATTTTGTCTACTAGTTTCTGACTATGAATGACTTCCTTAGACTGAAGAATAACTGTTCTTCCTACACCATCATACACATTAATCTCATCTAGGCAAGTCATAATCTCTGTACCATGCAAATGCTTTTCTATTCAGTGTAGCTGTTCAGTCTGTAAATCTGAAAGCTTCACTTGCAATTGAGCATCAATGGCATTGGTTTAAAGCCCTAGGAAGGCCTTTTTCAACTCCAAAGCCACAAGGGGCTGCCATCGTGGAGTGTCATATCCGGATGTACTCGCTCTAACGTGTTCATTAGTTAGGCCCGGCCTCTTGTCTAGGGGGATTGTCTATCTAGTCATACAGGCAACTCAGAGTGTTCTTTTGCTTCTATATTAAAGCCTATCTTTTGACTGCTGTAAGAGGAATGTTGGAGTTAATATCAGCTTCCTTTCTTCAAAGTGAGATTTCAGCTCCCTGCATGCTCCTCACAAAAAACACATGTGTGTGCACGCACACACACACACACACACACACACACACACACATACACACAATGATGCTTTATGGCCCAGCCCCTCCCAGGTTTCCTCCATTCTTTATAAAGCTGGGGCATTCAAATTGCCACCACGAAGTTTTTAAAGTTTCATAACATTGTTTTCACAATAAGTTAAAGGCATCATGGTGCCAAGAGCTGGAAGACAAACCACATGGGCTGAAGAGCCCCAAAGACACTTATGGGCCAGCTGCCTTGGACGACTTGGGTAGCCTTTCTGTCCCCACTTCATGCCCTCTAAAACAAAAGACCCTTTATTCCTCAAAGTTTCAGTGACAGTAGAAAATATCTGGAGAGCCGGACATGGAGCCCATGCCTTTGATCCCAGCAGCTGGATGGCAGAATGGGTCTCTGTGAGCAGAAGGCCAGTCTGGTCTACAGAGTAAGTTCTAGGAGAGTCAGGGTTAACATAGGGAGACCCTGTCTCAAAAAAATATCAAACACACACATGCACATGCACACATAAGCACAAATACAAGGGGATGCTGCAGAGTAAGAAACAGGTGTAGCAAGGGTTTAGGAACATAGGCAATAAGGAGAACCATAAAAACATTCTTTGCTTAAATATGCAATAATAGTATCTAGCACATTATGTAATGATTTAAAAAGAAAAATGAAAAGAAAAGATCTATAAATATGTGTAAATGTAAAGTGCTTTCCAAGAATAAATTTTTTTGTTTTAAAAGAAAATATTTTGGAAGTGGAAGGGGCTCATGAGACCCTGTCTGCTGTGTTTCCTGTGGATGGATCCACGCCCACGAGTATATGAACAGCACAAATAAAATTTGATGGATTTTTTTTTTTTACAAAAAAAGAAGACAGAAGGTTTGGATGGAGTGTGGATGGTGAGGGTGGATCCAGGAGGAATTATGGGGAGGAGAAGTGTGAATAGCATCAAACACATTGTATGAAATTCTCAAGGAGGAAATAAAATGCTATATTTTTAAGAGACTGTTTTCCTTTCCCTTTAAAAGACCAGAAGATACACCATCAGGTATGGTGGTGAACGCTTACAATCCTAACATTCAAGAGATTGAAGCTCACGAGCTTGAGACGAGCCTAAGCTAGTAAAGAGACCCTGTCTCAAAAATGCTGCAAGCATACAACAAAAACAAAAAGACAGTAGGTTTATAGGGTATATTGATTCCATTTTGTACAGAGAAAGAACAGTCGGCTCTGAGAGAACATTCCTGTGGGCTCTTTCAAGATTCCGTTTCCAATTACTCGGGTGCTCATACTTATGTTCCTTTGGCCCATTGTCAAGGCACTGCACACACTGCCTAACATGCTGTCTGCAAAATAGCTGTATCTGGCTTTCTGGAAAAAATTCTCCCACATTACAAAAGGGATCAAAATAAGTAGTATTAGGGACAAATCAATATAGTAGTCAGTAAAAAGGTTCTCACGGTCATGAGAAATGCATCTCCTAAGGCCGTGGAACTGACCCAAGGATACCATCTAAGACATTGAAATCCATCAGTGCTTTGAGTAAAGACCACACCTATTATAGGCTCCCTCCAAACAATGGCTCAGCTTGGCCAGGATAGCTCAGTACCATGCTCCTGAGAGATACAAGGAGATGGCTCTCACAGATCTCACGGCTCTTCTAGCCTCTGCTAACGCTCACTCCATTCTCTTTCACAAACCTTCACCCTGATAAAATCCTAGGCACCTGGTGTATGCGGGATCCACTCTAACATTATAAAACAATAAAAAGGCACCTGTTTTAATGAACATTCACATCTTTAATCATACCTATCCCTTTATATAGCAAAAAGGCAATTGCGTCCCACTGTTTCTAAGAGGAAATGGGGTGAGTGTGTCTGGGCCAAGATTAATTATGTTGCTGTTCAGCAGCTTTTCCTTGTCTTCCATCTCACCCTACATTCAAAAATATAATAAATTTTATTTCCCTTATTATTATGCTTAGCATTATCTACAACTTATAAAGCAAGCCCTGTTTAAATACATTGCGCAGATTTAATTATTTATATAATATTCACCATAACACAGAAAAGGGCATTTCCACTCGAGGAAATAGTCTCGAGGCCACTTAATGGGGCACAGTCAATCATGCACTATGCTAAGGAACCAGAACCAGCACTCTGACTCTCACCACGGGGCCACTAGCATTAAGAGACTTATTCAAATGTGTAGAATACTTTACCAAGATCCCCTCCGTTAGGAAGTGAAATAGACATAGACATTCTAGGGCAAGTCTCCCAGATAGGATCACAGAGAAGGCCAGAACTGGGGGGAAAGACCAGAGCCGACAGAGCTCAGAAGACACAGGCAAAAACAAAGATGGCTGTCCTTTCCCCAACTACATGACCCCAGGTTATAGAATACTCGCTGTGGTCATCTCTATATCGAGGATACTTACATTGAAAATAAAAAGGTTGAAAGGAAAGTTTTTGCTTTGAGATATTTCCAGCAAATACTTTCCCAAATAATTTTCCTTAAAGTATTAAGAGATGAAATCCAGATCCCTGCTGTCTCCCGGCCATGGCATAGGAAAGAAATACATCAGCACCCAGAGTTCTCAGTGGTCCAATTTTGAGCTGTGTTTCCAGCTTTTTGTCCCCATCACTCCCTGTCCCACGTGATGCTACTGCAGGACCTCGCATCCGCCTGCTGTCGTGGCCCTCTCTACAATCACCCAACCCTCGATCTGGGTCACCCTTCCTCCTCTTCTGCTGGCTAACTCTCCCTCACTCCTCAAACGCTCAGTCTAGACATTATGTGTTTCTGGTACCCAACACCCTGACTGAGGACACTCAGAGAACAGTCATGTGGATCCCTCCAATGCAGTGAGAACCTCGCCTCAACATGTCCCATGCTATGTTGAGGTTCTCCTAAACGAGAAATACAAAGAGAATCCCCCTTCAAACATCATGCCATATCACCCTACCCACAGAATACTTCCAGACACAGCCTACGGTAGGCGAGAGAGAAGACGCCAGCTGCAAGGTTGGAGCTTCAGGCTCTAAAAGGCCTTGCCCTGGCTTGTCTCTGCGTGGTGGTATCTTAGTTAGGATTTCTATCACTGTGAAGAGACACCATGACCACAGCAACTCTTATTAAGGAAAACATTTAATTAGGGCTAGCTTAAAGCTCTGAGGTTTAGTTCATTATTGTCATGGTGAGAAGCACCGTGGCATTCAGGCAGACATGGTTCTGGAGAAGGAGCTGAGAATTCTACAACTTGATCCTCGGGTGACAGAAGGAGACTGCCCCACTGAACCCAGCTAGAGCATATAAGACCTCAAAATCCACCATCAGTGGACTTCCTCCAACAAAGCCACACCTGCTCCAACAAGGCCACACCTCCTAATAGGACCACTCCCTATACATGAATCTATGGGGACCATTTGGAAATATGGTCATTCGGGTCATAGACTCATGTGTTTGGATGCTTGGTCTCCAGTTGGTGGACCTGTTTGGGAAGGATTAGGATGTATGGCCTTGCTGAAGGAGACTAGGATGTATGGCCTTGCTGAAGGAGACGTGTCACTGAGGGTGGGTTTTAAGGTTTTAAAAAGCACATGCCATTCCCAGTTAGGTCTCTCTGCCTCTTTCTTGTAGATCAAGATCCCAGCTACGGCTCCAGCACCATGCCTGCCTGCTGCCATGCTCCCCACCATAATGGTCATGAACTCTAACCATCTGGAACCATGAACTCCAAATTAAATACTTTCTCTTAAAAGCCACCTTGGTTGTGGTGTTTACTCACAGCAATATAAAAGTAACTAAGACACTCTCCAAAATCCCCCTGCCTCACTTGCTTACTAACCTATCCATGCTGAACCCATTCACATCCTTGCAATTATTTCTCTGGCTCTAAGCAGAACCGTCCCTTTTTATCCTGCAGGTCTTTGCTTGAATGAATGTTTCTTCCTTGGAGTTTCCTTCCACCTCCTCCTCCATAACAATATGACCCTCTCCTACCATTCCCAATTCTCTTTACTGTGGTTTCAAATTTTTATAACAAAAGCGTTTACTTTATATTTTCTTGTCACCGCTGTGGTAGAAAATACATCCTCAACTCTCCATGCTTGAACAAGCTTAATAAAGTGTGACCTCAAATTTTTCAAATACATGAATGAACCAAAGATCACAAAGATGGTATAAGAGGGCAAGTCACAAAATAACAAAAGTTTATAGAAATTAAATATTACTGTCAATCTCTTTAATGGCTTATTTGGGTTTAACTCTGAAGGTGTTTAAATACTAATTTGTGTGCATCCACAGGAAGAATTTATTACCTCTAATGTGCAAGGAGAGTGAAGGAAGGCCAGTGAAGCGACTATTCCAAAAGCAATATGAGTTAAATAGGGAGCTTGGCCTTGACCCCAGATTGCTTTATTTTATACACTGTCTGGTTCCCATAGGATTTGAGGTGTCTTTGAAAGACACAGACAGTTACACAACTTACAATGTCCACAAAAAAACAAAACAAGCCAGTTGCTCAGGAGAAGCACAGCTATTCCTGGTATAAGGTCTGAAAGAAACTTCTCCCCTGGGTCCTCACAAAGAGGAGCAAACCACATCCTCTGTCCCATCCTCCAGGATGTGCAACAGTGGGGATCCTGGGGCTGTTTCTGGCATTCTTCAATGTGGGCTGATGGCACAAGACCAAGCCTCAGATCCGTGGAGTAATTCTCCAAGGGGCCAAATCAAGACAGGCCAGGTGTACCATTCTCTGATGGTCCTTCCCAACCCAAAAGGACATCTGAAGACTCTGGGGACATTTATTTCAAAAGGAGACCTTTATTTTTGGCCTCATAAAATCTCTCTCTTCCACCAACATCTTTAGTAAATATTCAATGATAGCAACCAAGAAAAGACAAGCATTTGGGACACAATGTTAGGGGACAAGAGCTCCAATCCAATGACATCAGTCAGATGTTTCAGGAAACATCATTTGGCAGCCTGGATGGACCTAAAATGCCTTTCTCTCTCTGATACAGCTTGAATGTTCTTAGAGAGCTGAAGGCAGCAGGCAGCTCTGTTCACAGGGCATCTTGGGATGAAGTCGGCAGTGTGCCCTCTGCATCCTCAACACACAGCATCTTCTAAGTGTCAGGCAGCTGCTCTGGTCACCACCATGCTAGAGCCAAGGGAAAGAGGCACAGAGGGAGAGGCCAACCACTTCCTCATAAAAAAGCATGATCTGAAAGTTGTACACACTGAATCTGTTTGCAACCCCGTGACAAAAAGTGAGTGATATTGCCACCCCTAGTTGCAAGGAATTCTAGGGAATGCAATCTCTACCTGGGCAGCCTGGTGCCCACTTAAAACTCAGGCAGGATGTTTGCTGCCAGGTCGAGCAGGAAGGTGGGTGAGGAGAACTCTGAGGATCTGCTACAGAGGGCTGCCAGCTGCTCGTGAGAACCATCCCACCGCAAACCTGAAGGAAGTGAAGGAGATGCCAGCTCTTCCAGGTTCAGGTTTTCTACATTAATGTTTCTGTCAAGTGCACAATGGAAAAATCAAGATCCCAAAGTTCTGTTCACATGCATATGTGCTCATGTTAGCTAGAAAAATAAATTGAAGTTGCTTCTTTCAGATGCCAACCATGACTATAAAAAATTCATAGAAAATTCAGGTATTAAGAAATGTCATTTCCCTGTGACTCTTCCAAGATAAGCTAGATGGAAGATTGAGTGAAACTAAATGAATAAGGAGATGGCTACATTGGACTCTTAACTGTAAACTGGGTGAATGCTGGCAGGCTTCTACCAAAATAGAGCATTTATTCTGGGACAGTTGGCCTCAGGCCATTCTTTCTGGCAGCCATTAGATGACAGCATTGGTTTGCCATCCTCAGATGACATCCTCAGATGGCTGCAAAATGGTGACGTCAGCATATTGTTATTCTCTCTGATGAGTGAGGTAGAAAGCACACACCTATCATGCCCGACTGACATAACCACTCATATTCATGCAAACAGAGCGTAGAGTTCATCTACACATGATGGGTACACATACACCATAGAAGAAAAAAAGCAGGAAGAAAATAAAGAAATGCTAAAGGCTGAGTTATGACTCCTTGTTCTCTCCCTCCCTGCTCCCATGTCCCCTCCTTCCTCATCGCTCTCCTCTACAGGAGGTAGGGAATATAACAAGGGCCAACCATGCTCAAAACATATAGTAGACTTGGCTCAAGGAGCCCACATATGCACTCTGTCAAAGAGGTATTTATTTAGACATCAAGTTGGCAAGCAGGCGGTCTGTAGCTTAAGAGAAATAGATGGCCGCTCTGTTGAATATGGAGTAGATCACCCTCCATCAGTGGGCAGGCTTCCAAGTTCTAGAGTGAACGGCCACTGGCAACCCTAAGCAATTTGCCTTAAACATGAATTGCTCTTCTTCTGGATGTGATTTCCCCAAACATATGTGTTCCTACGTACTCGTCTGTATACATGGGTGTGTAAAGGATGGTGCACCCAACAGAGTTGGGCTTTATCCAGGCACAACCGGGACAGGCGCGCAGGAAATGGAAACTCACGTCCCTTGAGTATACACTTGTGTGCCAGGGACAATAGCATATCGCTTACCTTTGATTTCACACCTGATTCTCACAAGGCTCCCGTGAGTCAAGGCTTATTAACACCCTTTTAGAGATACAGAGCCTGAATCATAGGATGTGAAATAACCTGCCCAAGGTTACTGAGAAACTGAGATTTGAACCAGCTGCTCTACCGTGTAAGCTTTTTTTCAAACAGACCACACTGCTGATCTGGGATTATACTTCCTCTAGCTCCCCAAATGACCATAAATGGAGCTTAGATATACCCAGTTTAAGGAGCGGTACCTAAAGGACTCTCAATTCTGCTATAACACGATGTGAATCTGAGCTCCAAAGAGTATGTCTGTCATATTCCTGATATACACAGGCCTTAATGTGTCTTTAGCCCTCCACAGCCTTTGAACGAATGAGGTAGAACTGTTGCATTTTGTACAAGAATGATGTACTATTTTCTGACGAATTTCATTATGTCTGCCTTGGGTCTCATCTCTTTTGTAGACAAAGACGTCTGGCAGCATGTCTCATAGTGATCCACATCTGTCCAAAGCACCACTGTCACTACTAACAGGTTGTCTCTTTAAGCATGTACTGTGTTCTGTACAGAACGTAGCTCAGAACATGTACAGAATAGCTCACGTCCAGAGCACAAATACTGTCCTGATTAGGCTTTGTCAGCTTGATAGAAGGGAGACTCATTTGGAAGAGGGATTCTTAATTGAGAAAACACCTCCACAAGACTGACCTACAGGCAAGTCCATTGTAATTTTTCTTCACTGATAATTGATAGGGGAGGGTGGTGCCACTCCTGGGCAGACAGCCCCTGAGTTGGACAAGTTATATAAGCAAAGCACGAGGAGCGAGCTGGCAAATAAAGTTCCTCCAAGGCCTCTGCTTTAGCTCAGGTCTCCAGCTTCCTGCCTGGCTCTTGTCAGTGATAGAGTGGCCTAAGACTTAGATAACTAAATCATTTCCTCCCTCAAGCTGGTTTTTTTTTTATGATGTTTGGTTAGAGTGATAGAAACCTTAGCTAAGACAAGGCCCTTGCGTGTGTTATCCCCTCTACTCCTATAACAAGTCAACAAAGGAGGTACTTTCTTCATTTGTGGGAAAACAAGGGTTTTGAATGATTTTATCACTTCACTCGTGATTCAAAGGACTTGTCCCAAGATTGCCCAGTTCTAAAGGCCAGTGGTGGGTCTAAGCCATTTGACATTTGAAAATGTATTTGTAAGTGTATTTACAAAATGGATTTGTAAAACGTATACCTCTAAACCACACAATTATTTTTCAACGATTACAATAAAATAATGATCTTCCTCAGCAAATAACGCTGAGGAAGACGAAAGTTTGAGGATATTTCCACACTGGCAAGACAGGAGATTTTCTCCAGAACCCTTTTACCGTTGCTGAAAATCGCCAACACTGGGAAAATTAAAAACAAACTGACTTTCAGGGAGTTGGGATGGTTTTGTTTCATTGACTCACTGCAGGTGATGCACCTTGCCCTGAGAAGCATCTGGGGCTTCCCCACCCCACCCTGCACCGCCCCCAGCACCATCAGATCTTCCACCTCAGCTAGGGGAGCCACTGCGGAGACACTGCTCTGCTGAGCCTGCTGCCCGGCCTCACTCTCTAGTCACAAATTCTGCCATTCTCTTTCGGCTTTCTTACCAAATGCTCAGAAAGATGGTTCTCCAGCCAGAGCCCTGCAGGACTGCACTACGTGTAGAATGGAAGAAGAGTCTCTGACTTCATCCACCTTGTATGGTGTCCTCTAGGAAAAGCAGCTCCAGAGTAACAAATGAAAACATTCAGTACAGGGGAAAGGTTCCTCCGGCTCTGTTGCTTGCGCATCACATCCCCCTTACCTGTGAAGCGCGCACGCAAGCTCAAAACATTTGAGAAAGCAGCAACACCATTGCGCTCACTGTCTACACACTGAGAGCAAAACCATCGTTAATGTCCGCTGCTAATTACTGCATCAACCTGGAGATGCAGCCTAACGCAAGACACAAAGCATTCACCTCATTGCAGATGAAATTATAAAAAGTCCAAGAAATTTAGGAATTATTAAAATTAATCAGGATGACTTCATAAGAAAAATAAGTTTACTTACATTACTTTGTATATTATGTGGCTTCCTATAATATACATCTGCATGCCACGGGTATGGGGGAAAATTCCTTTGTTAGTATGGTTTCAATAACTATTTCACGAATCAGTGGGTTCATAAAGTAAATATTATTTCTTGTGAGTCATGTTTTTGTCATCTGCTACTCTTCCTCCTAAAGTGATTCACTTAAATTACAGCCACATTAGAATATTTGTCCTTAGGGAAACTTGATCTCTTGATAAACCTCCTTACTAATCCTCATTAATCCTCAGAATACATTGAGATAGTTAGCAGGTTGTTAACTTGCCCATTTGGGGAAATGGCAACATTGAAACACGGTGGCAAGGCGCATTTCCCTTGAACGCCTCAGGGTGGCGATAAGAAAGGAGGTAAGGATGGATCCCTGAGACTTGTCACCTAGAACCCAAGCATCAGGATCCCAAGGGTGGGAGGCAGAAAGAGATTTCGGCACTGTATCCACCACAGCCTTCAGCTCCCATTGGCTGTGTCTCCATGAGGGACGAGCTGACCTCACCCTAAGCTGTGTCATTCTGTTTGGGGACATCTGTATTGTCTCTCCCCCCCCATTGCTGTGATGCAACACGCCCTGCCAAAAGCAATTTCAGAGAAAAGGGATTCATTTCAGCACATAAATCAAGGTGAAGTTCTTCGTGTTGGAGAAGTCAAGGGACCTGGAGCTTCCAGTGTCTGGTCACATTATGACCACAGTCACGAGCCAGCAATGAATGAATGTCACTGCTCAGTTCCACTCTCTACACTTAAACTGCCCAGGATCCCTTGCCCAAGGAATGGCTAAGCCCCCAACTAACATGGGTCTTCCCAAATCAACTCATGTAACCAAGATAACTCTGCCACAGCCTTGCCCAGACCATCTCCCAGGTGAGTCTAGCTACATAACAATGTAACTATTAATGATTCTCCTTCTACTGACCCAAACCTTGTTGCTTAATCTTTTCCTCATTGCCCAGAGACAGAACAAAACAAACCCACTCACTCTTACCTTCAAAAGCATAAAGATGTAATATCTCTCATAAACTAGTTTTTGACCCAATTCTTTTACTCATTCTCGCATGACTTCACTCACATCTCCTCCTCCCTCTGATCACTTTGCCAGTCTAATAATAATTTGCCCATGCAGAGGGACACCCTGGCGGTTAAGGTCAGATCTGCCATAAAATTAAGCTGTGCTAGCTCATTCTTGCTTTTCTTTATTTCTTCACTCAGCAGCAAAGAAAACTTATCAGAAAATCTCTACTCTCAATCTTCCCACCCTCCCCCCTTCAACTACTTCTTGGCAGCCAAAGTGACCTTGTGATGAAGGTTCCGCTATTCATTGTCCTGCAGAGAATAAAATGTAATGTGACTTGCTGGTGGAAGCTCCAGCCAGAGGCCACCATCACACAGAAGAGAAAGGAATGTCTCTCCTTAAAAGAGGCATTTGTGTGACTGATTATTAGATACATAATTCTACAGAGGCATTAATAAAAATTCAAATAAAAAATACCTTGAATTCCAGATATGTCTATAAATAGAATTTTAGATTTGTTGTGTTAAATCTTAAGTGTCCTCAATTTTATATATCTTGTCACATAATCCTTATTTTTACTTTTATAAAGTGTATGTAAAAGCTTTCTAAATCTGCATTCTCAACCTGTGGGTCGCTACCCCTTGTGAGGGACCCCATGCCCAAAATGGTCCTTTCATAGGAAGGAGTCACACATCAGATATCCTGCATATCAGATATTTCTATTACAGTTCATAAGTAGCAATGAAGAACTTTAATGGTGGGGGATCACTACACTATGAGAAATGGTATTAAAGGGTCACAACATTAGGAAGGCTGAGGACCACTGTCTCAGATACTCATTAAAATACACTAAATAATAAATCTAAATAGATAACAATTCTCTCACTTGCATAAAGTATTTTATTTACTTCCAAAGTGTTCCTAATATAAACAACCATGACACAAATGTCTTGAAGTATACAGTATTTTTTATTTTCTATAAAAATTTTCCTGAGACAAGTACCATTGTCCCCATTTTTTTTAATTATTAAGTCAAAAAAGATAACCAATTTTTTTACTCAACTTTTATAATGAACGCTATTATTTTTGATGGATGGCTAGCTATATGAGGTGAGAATGTCTGTTCTTCACAGGGTTCTGCTATCTGCAGACTGGGGGGTACATCGATAGATCTGAATTTGATCCTTAATAAAACCAGAGAGAAAGGCTCTACTCTATCTGTGTAGTAGAGAAAGCAGAGACTTAATAGAAGCGTCATGATTTACTGGGATAATTTAGCCAGAAAGGTTGAGAAACGGTTTCATCTATTTTGAGGCTAACGATTGGAAGCCAAGTGATTTTGACTCTGAAAGCAGGATTTCACCTTGGCCCCTGACCGAATCTCCTCTCACCAAGGGTGCCTTAGAATGACCATCAATCAGCCCTGGCTCCTAGAAGGATCAGCAAGGAAGCATTCAATCGCTTTGGCTAAACTGAAGAGGCTGGGAGTTCTGTCTCTTTAGACACTTTGGTCCCTTTCTTCTGGAAGCTTCAGAAATCCTTGATGCTTGTGTGTTTAATTTGCAACCTAATAGCCTCCTCCTTCCTGTGACTTCTCCTTGGAGTAGTAAGGTCAAGTGAGGTGTTTTATAACTGAGATTCAGGAGAAAAATGGGAGAACCGAGAAAGAGACTGGAACCAGGGTGCTCAACAGCAAACATTCTCATCCCATCTGCTGGCTCAGGGGGCATTTAGGCTGAGGGCAGAGATGAGGGCAGCAAGAAAGTAAAGTGTCTGCATATTTGTTTAAACTTACAATAAACAAACCAGGCATGCAACATCTTTGCATAACTCTCTTACTAATAAATGTGTGAGTAACATGATTGCATCTAGAATTTTGCAAAATAAAACAATAGAGACAGTCCCTGCCTCAAGGGGCTCCTGGTGTGAATACCACAAAAACAATGCAAAAATGGTCTAGAGATGCAAGCCTGGACAGGAGGGAAGATGGTAAATGCCCAATGCTAGGAAAAGAAGAAGAAGAAGGAGGAGGAGGAGGCTAGTTCAGGGAGCTTGGAGTCTGCTAGTGAAAGTTCAGGAATCTCCCAATCTGAATCTGGCCTTAACCTTTAATTCCTGTCTGTGAAATGGGACTGATTATAACCAGCAGAGAAGACTGTGGTGGGTGGGTATTAGCTGAATTAAAGTATGAAGAAAGAGCTCTATTAACTATGAAGAAATATGCAAATGTTAATTAAAAGAAGTCCTGAATATTTGAGGCAAGATCCCCATTAAAATGTTACATCAACGGATGATCCTCACTCTTTCCTTCATTATTAATTTCCATCATTATCGCTCTATTAATATTCATTAAGCATCTGCCTACTACCAGCCACCCACTTGTACATGCACTAACTTTAATCCTCCCCCAAACCCAACAGACCAGAACCATTATACCCAACACAGAGATAAAGGAGGATGGTGCTGATGGAGGTGATAATATATATTCACTCTGCTCCTAGCTTTTCTTACAACAGAGCTCTACCTGAATGCTGAGTTTGGGTATCGGGACCACAGTCTGATTCAATCATTTGTTCTCTTTCGGTAGTTCATCCACTCCACCAACACTTGGATAGTTCTGGGTGGTACAAGCCCTGAATTAAGCAGAGAGGATGGCTTTGCTTTTCCAGAGCCCGGTGGCACGTGGAGACGGATAGTAAACAGATAAACAGATCCATCAGTATGATACTACCAATAAATAACAGGTGCTGTGGAGAAAGTTGAAATGATGACAGAGGAAGTACATGGTGACTGGGTGGACAAGAATTATCGTTTACCTGATTAGAAAGCTTTTCATTTGCTTCAATAGAACTTAAGAGGTTTTCCAATGCCATGTATGCCAATTCTTCTACCCAACACCAAAGTCATAAGGTCCCAAGGTCCCAGGTAAATACTTCCTGTATCAACACAGAGTGCCAATTTATTAGGAAAGGGACTATATAGGCTGGAGGCATTTGGATCATCCTACAGTTTCTCCTGGACATCTTTAGCCATGTATATCTCCCCTCAGGTTGACCACCAGTCTGAGATGGTGTCACAAAATGAAGACCATCCTGGAAAAGCTACTTGCTGTCTGCAATATAGTGTCACTGAAGCCCCATGACAGGCAGGTACAATGAGCTCTGAGATTTGCATGATGCCTAGCAGGAACATGGTGATGTGGATACTTTAATGACAAAAGCAAGACAAAGGGCACAGAAATCCAAATGAAAGAGAGAATTACCATGCAAGAATATGTCTTCCTAGGCAAAATCCACATGGAGTCTTGGCCAAGACCTCCTAGTTCATCACCAATGAAAATCATTTTTTTTCTCTTGTTATGTTGTGAAATAGAATGTGTACTATAATCTCCTGTAGCTTTCTAATGACCAGAATAAACCCCAAAACAGCAAGTACAGCTCCTGAGCTACGGCATACACAAAACTGCCGGGTATGATACCAACTGAGATCTGTAGACAATGTGATAAGTGCCTTGGATGAGAATAGTTCAGGCCCCTCATTTAAAAAGAGGCACTCGCGGTAAATAACCCTTCCTGACAGTTTGCTTCTCCTTGGGTGGAGAAGTCAAATAGCAACAGGGTAGCCCTTGGAACTGAAGCGTGAGACCTCCTTTGAAAGGAATCTCGGCTATTTCCTGGATGAGTCATCTTCTATCGGGCACTTACCCTCCTTAAGACTCTATTTCCTCATCTGTAGAATGGAGATAAGACTCATGAGGCACCATTCTTGTAAGGATTAAATAAAGGGAAAGACATTGACATCCATCATAAAACCAAAACAGCATCCACCTGGTTGTGTTTGCTACAAGACATACTTGCTTCAATCTGGGTAAAATGAGATGTGTCTGTCAATCTGGACATCTCAGCCGCCATCTGTCATGTATCTTTGAAACTGAAAAGGAGAGCCACTTCAGCCTTCTACCATTAAACTTCCTAGCAGGAAGGACGGAGCATTTTCTGAGTTCTGTTACACTGTCATGACTGAGGGAGACGCTACTCCAAGTTTGGTACCATTGCTTTCCATGGCTATCCGAGTCCAGAGGGGACTCACTGGGATTCCAGAGTCTTGTGGCACGTGGATAGGAACAGAAGACAAGCTTATTAAAGGGGAAGGCACTTCTGAGCCAGAGCTGGAGAGAGTTTAAACAAATATTCAACCACGACAAGAGCTGCATCCCTTATGGTTCCTGTACACAATGCCTGCCTTCTCCTTTACTTGTATTTCATGGGCCTTTCTCATGCATGTTCTGTCCCTTACATGTCACCCTTGATGGGGAGGGGGTGCCAGTCTTTCTTTCCGTCATTGGTATTTTTAATATGTTAATCTTGATCCCTCCCTGCTACCACTCCACGAGGGTCTTCATGAGCACCGAACAAATAATTCGCTTATCCACTCATCTGTTCATTTAATCATTCATTCTCCACCTGTCCTTAGATAGTCAGATGCTCATCTGGTAAGTCCATTCTGAGCCAATACCGTGCAGGAGCAGCTCATGGGCTGGGTTCACCTTTCAGGAGGGGAGGGGGAAAAGGAAAGCAATGGCTGCTATGTACTGTGATGGGGACAGAAACAATAAAAGCAGCAATAATGAAACTGAGAAAATTAATGTGGCTGGCCGGCATGCATTTGAAAGCGGCAGACGGTGTCTCCAGCTGATTTCAACACAGAAGGAATTTACTGGTGGCAAGATGGCTAAGACATTTGGACAGCCAGTGAAGGAAAATGGGCAGGAGCTAAGAGAGGTCACCCAGCTGGACCAGACCCAAAATCCTACTACAGCAAAGGTCTGATGAGGACACCCAGGCTGGCCTACTTTCATGGCTCTGGCGATGACAAAGCTGTGCTTGCTGATGCTAGAGTCAACATAACAAGCCCCTGGGTAGCATGGTGAGATGCAACTGACGGCAGTGATGGACACACGGTAAGTGATGTGCACGCCCTGACTCCCAGCAGGGAGGATAAAACAGCATGTCTCCTCTCAGTTTTGATGGCAGATGTAGGTGTGGCCTCTTCCCAAGACACATCTTAAAGGAATTGTCTGAACATAAAAATGGGTTTCAGATGCCAGGCAACCAAACATCTATAGAGTGCCTCCTCTCTACTGGGCATTATGCTAAGCAACTCATGTGGGCCTCCCCCAGCATCCTTTGATGCCTGTACAGACAAACAGGCTTAGCAAGCGGGCAGAATTTTCTCAATATTGTCCAGTTAGTAAGTGACAAAGCCTTGACTTAGACTTGATTGTTGACAGCTACATGACCTTTTATGAAAACAATACACACTAGCTATTGCAGAGGGGCGTTGGGAAAGAGGGTGAGGACATGGGGGACAGGAGTCCCTAGGAATTGAGAGGAAAATCTCACATCTGGTAAAGGGTATAAGACACACAGATTCCTTATTGCTGAAGTTCTTTTGTTCCGCCAGCACAAAAGCATTGCCTCTGACCGCGAACTTAGTGTCCCAAATCCAGATTTGTGTTTAGCCCCGGGAGGGAACTCTGGAAGATATCCCAAGTCCTTCCAAATTATAAATTTGCCCATATCGAATCTCAGGCAGCAAGCGTGGCACCAGCATGATTAAACCCCTTTGTCCTCACTGAAAAAGAAGAGAGTCTGAAACAAGCAGGTGGTGACAATATGCAGAACCTTCCTGGGCTGAGTCCACTCCTCAGCACCAGAAGCCACACTGAGCAATCTGTCTGTGGATCCTAACCTAGCCTCTTCCCCGAAAGGAACCATGGACTCCTCAATCTGGAACAGTATCTGTTGACTTTAAAGAAGAGGGAATTCTAGGAACATAAACCCCAGGGAATGTACTCACTCCAATGGGCTTTTGCTTTGATGGCCAAAAAGCCAAAGGTTTCTGCCCACAGTCCATGGAAGAATAATAGTTCACCATCAGCCGTTCATTCTCCAGAGTGGATCTCTGCCGCTGCTGGTGATCAGCACATTAAATCAAATTTCCTCAAATTTGCTCACGCGTGGGGCATCAAGACTCAGGAAAGACTGTGAGTAGGTTGTCCACAGTCTTCCACTGCTAGAACCAACAGCTTATCCCATGCTGCACGGCTCAAGTGAGCATTAATTTAGCTACACCCCACATCGATTGATTAATCATGTATCATTGAGAATTTGAAAGGAAACAAGACTCCAAAAGCCAAGCCACTTCTCTGGCCTGACGCTCTGTCCCTCTCCACTTGCTATTACCGCCCAGTGTTCTGTTCTCTCTCATACACACAAAGAGCTCTGCTCTACTACCAGTGTCTAAAGGGCAACCCCTAGGGCAGTGGTTCTCAGCCTTCCTAATGCTGCAACCCCTTAATACAGTTTCTCGTGTTGTGGTGACCCTCCAATCATAAAATTATTTTCATTGCTACTTCATAACTGCAGTATTGCTATTGTTGTGAATTGTAATGTAAGTATCTGGTATTTCCAACGGTCTTAGGTGACCCCTGTGAAAGGAACATTTTGACACCACCACCACCCACCCACCCCATCCCACCCCTGCCAAGTGGTCACAATGCACAGGTTGAGAACCATTGCCCTGGAGTTTCCTGGGCCAAGCAGAGCCCCTCCCCCTTGCTGACAGTGAGAGAAGTCCATTCCAGGCACTTGCCCAAGGCCATCTGGTGAGTCACTGGTGGAGACAAAGTGCCCAGCCTGTGAGGTGTGGTTGCTCCAGATGACAGGTCATCTGTCAGGTTTCTCCTTGATTCATTCATTTTCAAGGGCCAGAACCATGATGACATTCATGGTTCTGGCTGGCAAGACTTCTTAAAGACAGCAAGCACCCTACAAGGCCTTCCATGCAAAAGGTGAGAAAGAACAGTTCCCGTGAAGGCGGAACACTCTGCACAAAGCCCAGCCATCCCCAGAGCCGATGCATGCTGTGAGGTCAGAGGTTAGCAAGGTGTGCATTCTAGGAGGAATGTCTGAACTTGCCAGATCTCAGGGAAGTTGGATTGCTCCCAAGAAGAGTCTTGCCCTGACTTTTGATAACTGTCAGCACATCTCACAAAGCAGGAACTCTTGAGCTAGACATGCCAAGCAGCCGGGAACCATTAAGGCTAAAACTCAAGCTGCTGAAGGAAGCTGGAGCCTGGGTCCTTCTTCCTTCTCTGAGTTGAAGCCTGAGAATGCGGGAAGGAATGTCATTGATATGAATGTGCTCTGGACCTGACTAGCATGATTTCATGGAGGCAAGGCACTGTAGCACGAGGCTTCTCGTTGCCATTTTGGACCGCATCATTCTTTCTTACGATGACCTATCCTGAACACTGTAAGATGCTGACCGAGACCCCTGGCCTCTACTCCCCAAGTACTAGCATCATCTCCTGCTGGTGGCTATGACAACACTGTCTCAATATTGCCAAATGTGCTCCAGAAGACAGTCAGTACCACTGGAGAACTGGCACTACAGGGGCTAAAAGTGTGGACTCTGGAATCAGACAGTCATCGTCAAGGAATCTTGGATGATGTCTTAATTCCTCTGATCCTCTGGGACCTTAAAGGAGTTAAATATCCTCAATATGGAGACTAGGAGACTAACGAGACAGGCCTCATGAAGCCCATACCTGAGCCTGGATAGTGGAAAGCCGGCATTTAGATACACACCACACTTGTTCATCAGAAAAGGGAAGTGAGGCTCAGAGATGGAAGAGAACCCCACACAGTGAGCAGCCATGCTGGGGTACAACCACTGCTCTGCAGGGTTCCTGGAAAGTTCCAGAACTGATATGCCTGGCCCCACCCTGGACTCTGGAGCTAAATGGCAGAAAGAGAAAAATCTGTATGCTGTGTCTCCAGACCTAGCTAAGTAAGCAGGCACATGGCCTGACAGGTTCGGTAGTGTCTGCTGCCAGCTATGCCTGGAAGATACGCAATGGGTCTCAGGGCTGAGCACCTGGCCCAGCCCAGTTGGTACAGTCAGAGCACTCAAACGGTGTCGTCGGAGACGTCAAGGCCCCTTCAGCCACATCATGCTGTTTAGTTCGGCAAGCAGTTTTAGCATCAGGGGCCACAGCGATGCCCCTGCTCCTGAGCTTTTTTGGCAGTGTGGTCTGGGACATCAACCTCTGCATATTTATACAAAAGGACAAAGCCACAGAGCCTCACACAGCCTGAGTCAAATCTCTTCACTCAGAAGCACATGATGGGCCCATCCAAAGCATGCCTGCAAACAGAACCTCTTTAGCCGTGTGGTGAGAGGTTAGCACGCACACCAGGTCTCCAGCATGGCTCCTTGCTCAACAGCAAAGACAATTAAAATGTATTCAGCGTGAATAAGCAATAGGGGTGAGTAAGTAAAACTCTGAGGTGCCGCAGCAGCTATCCTTTTCCTTGATGATGCTGGTTGCCTAAGAAGGGACAATGATCCTCATAACAGACAAACGGGTTTCTTTCACAAGCAGAGCTATTTTAACTGTCCTGAATTTCACGTTGCGGATGAGCTCACTGCTGAGGGCTCACGTTCCTATTTCCTCTGGTTGTGTTAAAACACCTGCATCATGGCTGTGTCATTGTGGGCCTTCAAAAATCCCGGTCACTTGGGCCTAGTTCATGTGATAGGACCCAACCCCTGCTAGGACAATGCGGGAGGACCAATCCTCACAGTGGTTCTTTGGAACAACTTCAGGGGTTGTTGTAATCCATCTCTGATAGAGAAGACCCCCAGTGCTGTTCCAAGTGTGGGTCTCGGCCCAGGAGGATGAGAATTCCCTGGGAGGATCTAGGAATGCAATCCCTTTACTCCACCTCAGAACAGCGTCAGTCTTTGAACACGGAGACCTATGTTGTAACAAGCTCATCACGTGACCCTCAGGTTCAAGTTCAAAAACCACCACCAAAGACCATCATCCCATCACCAGTCACCATCCGTCTCATTAACTCACTCAACAAATATTTATTGCGTGTCTGTTCCCTAATCTCTTCGCCACCAGATGACAGGCATACAGGACTGAATAGAAGGTGGCACTGCTTTTGTTCTGGCAGACTTTACCTTCTCCCCTATGAAGCCATGGGATTCAGTGACCACATTTCATGATAAACCCCTGAAGGAGTTTAAAACATAACCTTCCTTCCTCCTGGAAAATATCTGAGTACAGAGCCCCACAAGCCAGCATAGCAAGCCTTGGGGTTATTCTGGATGACAAAATGACAGAATTGGAAGAGAACTGAGTGACCCCAGCCTACATTTGCATCGCCCCCTGGCCCACCCTAGCGCTCTGTACCTACTTGTTCATTTACAGTTCTATTTTCTCAAATCCTGAGCTCCCTGAGACCAGACCGGCTTCCCAAGCCTTGGCCTGGGACCTAGAACTCACTCAGTATTTGCTAAATGAATACAATAAGGGATAAACCCAATTAGCCTGGAAGCTTGCCCGGTGCTCTCAGAGTCCTTAGAATGCCTGTGACAACCTGCAGTCTGCCCTTGAACTGGGACAGGGGCCCTTGTCTCTCAATAACCCCATGTCAGCAGAACATCTCCAAGCAGAAGCCTGCATGTCTTTACAGTTTCCTTCAGTGAAGCTGGAGGAGGGCAGGAGAAACTGGGATGGAAGGACAACAGATGGAGCTTCTGTCTGAGGCTTGGGGCATACAGGGAGGCACTGTCCCTTGCCAGGACCATTGGCCTGGTGATATTAGCAGTAAGCAGCCAAGTCCTTGAGGATTCTGTTCAACTGGAAATCCTAGGGCAGTCTGAAATTGACAGGTTTGGCCTGGTTTGGATACTTGATAGACTTAAGCCAGGCTGTGTACTTATTTGGGAAGGAGAAGCCCAAAACATGAAAAAGTGGTCTGTATTGAAATCACGTGGTCCAAGAACAAAGTAGAAATGAGGATTACAGGTCATATTTCAGCTCTCAAAGAACAAGATCCCTACTGAGTCTGTTGAGCTTTTAAGAACATGATTTGTAGAGGGAGCTTTGTGATAGAATGAAAGTGAAGACTCTTGGGGCTGCAGGAGAGCCCCAAGAAACAGAGAAGGATGGAGAAAAAGAGGAGAGAGGAGGATGAAGAGGAGGAGAAGCAAGGACAGTCATAGGGAGAGAGAGGAAGGGGAGGAATAGTGGAGCTGGAGTAAGAGAAGAAGGAAGAGGAGGAGGGGAGATGAAGGGGATGGAGAAGAAGGGGAAGACCAGGAACGCTTCACCGCTGGACCACCACTGAGCCGCTGTTGAAGAACAGGCTTTTCGGCTTGTGTTCTGGGAGGATACCCCAGAAGCTAATGCCAGCTGATACCCAAGAAGCCAGAAGCTGATCCCAGCTTAACTGGCAGCTTCAATGTGAAGACAGAGTGCCCAAGAGAGGCCGACTCTTGCCCTTGGTTTTCAGAAGCTTCTTAGACAAAGCACGAGGGGATGATTTAGGGGCTCATACCCTGTGCAGGAAGAGAGGGGGCACAGGGGATGCTGCCCAGCTCAGTCACCTACCCAATGTGTAAAGGACCCACACAACAGAAGCAGCTCTTTGGGAAGCCATGGAGTCCCACAAAGGTTACTCCTCCCAAGGTGACCTGGGCGTCTGAGCTTGTGAAACTACAGGGAACCTTCCAGAAATTTTTTAGTTATTCAGAACAAGACTAAGTACCAGGAAATAAAACCAGCAAAAACCTGGAGGTTCTTACCTAAGGCAGGTGCCCTTTAACCTTTGAGATGAGAAGCCTTTTGTGAATCTGACCTCAGGGCTCCCTCCTAGAAAGCTCTGTCTCTGTGTCTCTCTGTCTCTCTCTCACACACACACATGCACACGCACGCACGCACACAAACACATACATGCACGCGCGCGCGCACACACACACACAGTGTTCTCAGATCTCTGCATAGGTGTCCTACTGTAGGCAGTAGGGAGATACAGATGACTTTTAGCAAGCAGGTGACATGTCTTTTTAAAAAGGACAGGAGAATGAGTGAACCTGGAAGATGGTATGAAAAGTCAAATAGACCAGACACAGAAATAAAATGCCACATGATCTCACTTACATAGCGAATCTACAAAAGTCATATACAAACATGTAGATGCAGAGAGAAGGACGGTGGCCACACGGGTGGGGAAGTGAAGTTACAGTAGTGACGTCAATGCTGCATGAGTGCAAGATGCAACCTCTAACATAGGGCATAATGACTATCATTAGCAATGCAGTTTTCTAAACTAGAAATTTGCTTTTTTAAAAAAAATAGGGTTTGGGGATTGTTCCTCAAAAAATTATGGTGGCTCTATGACAGATAGATATGTTACTTGGCATGAGTGACTTTGAGTGCAGTAATCAACTCTCCATGTGTATGTATGTCAAGTTATCAGGTTGCACACATAAATGTTTTTATTTTTTAAAAGAGAAGTGGGAGAGAAAGAAAAGGCATAGGTGCCCATTTGGAACCAAACAGATGCTGACATGAGACCCTGCTCTGGCTGTTACCACCTCAGGCCAGTTGGATCATGACTGAGTGTGCTTCAGTACTATAGATTGTGCAAGCCCTATCTGAACCAGAAGCATTCAATATTTTGGACTGTTTCATATTTAGGAAAATTTGCATATGTAATGAGATGTCTTGGGGACGGGATCCAATTACTAGACAAAATGCGTTTTGCTGCGCGTGCGCCTTGCACACATCTTCTGCAGAGGTCATGCTGCATCTGTGTTGTCACTGAAGCATCCCATGAGAGCATGTGTGGATTTTCGACTCAGTTTCTCGTGTCCACATTCAAAAGCCTTGGGTTTTAGAGCACTTCGGATCCGGGATTCTCAGATCAGGAACTTGGAGCTACTTGCTCCCACTTCCCAATACTGTAGAAAAGATTATAGGACTCACAGGAACAAATGGCACAGGTCCCGCAGCTTTGTGGCAAGCACCTGCTGAAGACTTCTGAAGAAACACAGCTCTGGGAGGTCTAGCAAGGAGAAGGAAGGCCTTGGCCATTGCCATGCACAGCAAGGGGTCCGAGTGACATGGACAATGGCTATGGTATAAACAAAGTAGGTCCTTGGGAGGCATGAGCCCTACTTCTTTTCTACATCCATGGCACCTGAACCTCAGGGAGCCAGAAATTTGTGATTGGAGAATGATCAAGAAAGTGGCTCATCTTTAGTGTTTTCAAACAGATCAGACAACCAGGGTATGCATACGTTTTAAACTTGGCAGCCACCAGCCTATTCTTCGGGTTGTGAAAGCAATATTCAAATAGCTGGTGAGGCGGATTCCCAAGCGAATGACAAAAGGCCCCATTGAAGATGCCGACCGACCATAGATACGCCACAGACACTTCATCCTGTCTTACTCTGAAAGAAAAGCAAAAACCATTTGGGGTCACTCTACTTACAGAAGGCATTTCCAAGCGCTGGGACACAGTAGGCACTCGAAAACATTAGATTTGATTGACAAATGAGATAAAAATTACCAATGGACTCTCCAGAGGGATAGAGAAAATATTCAAGACACAGCCTGGGGGTTTCTGTAGCTATCCCAGTGCTCCTGTTCTGCAGGTGTGAAGAGAGACAATAAGGACTGGCCAGTCATACCCTCAAAGACCCAGTCCTTGCTATGGAAGGAGTTGCGCCCCCATCCCTGAACCCCATATGTTGAAGTCTTAATCCACAGTCTCTCAACCGAATCTAATTTGAAGATAAGGTCTTTGTAGGTAATCAGGTTACGTGAGGTCCCTGGCGGGGGGGGAAGGAGGGGGGGACTCTATCTAAAATAACCAGTAGCTTCTCTTATAGCCCTTAGAGAAACCAACTCTGCTGCTGTTGTATTGTTCTCACAGGAAATCTCCCTGCTAAGCCACGCAGTTTGTGCTAACTGGTTATGGTAGCTGAGGGTGACTAGCAGAGTATTCTCCTGCCTGCACACCATTGGCTCTGCAGAACACGAGAAATTAATTCAGGTGACCTTAACTGGGAAAACCTAACACCCTGTATCTTTTTAAGATAGCCATAAAGGGGATTTGGAGGAGGGAAGTGGGACAGAGTTGGGGATCAAACGTGGGGTCTCATGCAGGCTAGGCAAGTCCTCTACCACCGAGGGCACATCCTCAGCTCCTAGGTACAGAACCTGGTGAGTCGTTCTTTTTACTAATATTTCATAGGTGCCCGTGAAATGCCACCATCAGCTTTCCATGCTATAGGTGGGCACACATGAACCTCAAAAGCAGACTCACCCCAGAGCATCCTGAGTCCAACGCTGCCCTGATTCAGTGGTCCCTGGGGGCAGCCATGTAGGAGACCTCACTCGGCCCCGCAGAGTCAGGAGAAAACATGTCACAGAAAATACGACTTTCATAAGAGAGGATTAGGAATCACCCAAACAGGAAGGCAGATAAGGGCATTCTGAAAAATCAAACTATATAGTAAAGTCTGGAGTCCCCAGCATAGGGCCACACTGAGGCAGCAATGAGCTGGGACAGAAGATGGAAGGGAGGTGGAAGGGAGTGAGGTGGGCTGAGTTTGTTAGAAGGTGTCCGTGCACAGGTGCCATAGGCAGCATTGTGCTTTAGTTATTTGTTATGATCTCTATGGGAAGACAAGGAATCCAAGCTTCCAAAGGCCCTTGTCACTGTACTGGAGAGAAGATGAAAGCTTCAGGGGCTGTGAGAGGGTTCTCAACACACGCCTGCTGTCAGCCATCAGCCTTATGACCAAAGGAGGTGAGGCGGCCCAAGAAGGGCTGCTTCTGGCTTCAAGATCCTCCCGGCATCTTTCTTCTGTCATTAAGGAAGGGTGCAGGGACTAAAAGATGGCTGTCAGCAGAGCATGGGGACTTGAGTCCCATCCCTAGAAGACACGTGAAAATGTCAGGCATGATGGCATACACTTGTAACCTCAGTACAGAGAAGGCAGAGACGAGCGAATCCTAGGGCTCACTGACCGGTCAGCCTATACCCTACTTGGTAAGCTCCAGGACAGAGAGGAAGCTTGTCATGGGGAAGACCTGGACAGCTAAGGAATAACAACCTTGTTATTCTCTAGTCTCTGTACACACACACACACACAGAGAGAGAGAGAGAGAGAGAGAGAGAGAGAAGGAGGGAGGGAAGGAGGGTGGGAGGGAGGGAGGGAGGGAGCAAAAGAAAGGCACCCATTAGTTCTCACATCTCCTTTAAAAAATGTAGAGGGGACCACATTAGAATGGTCTGAATCTAGGAACCACGGTGGAGAAAAAGTGATGTGGGTGACATTTCTCTCCAAAGCTGTTTATATGCCAAACTAAGCCTGCCTCAACTAGAGGAGGTGGCATCCAGCCTAAGGGGTCCCCTTCCAGACCAGAGTGCCCAGACTAGGCTTCCCTGTTATGATTCCCTGAGCAGAACAGGGACATTGCTGGGCCAACAGGAAGAAGCAGGGAAACGGAGGCACAGAAATCATGAAGTCATGAGGACTGGAATGGTCACCACCCTATCACACACAGCCCTGGGGACCAGGGACCTCCCCAACCTTTCTGTGGGTGCTGGCCCGTTCACCCTTAAACACCCACAGGAATGAGAAAGGTCACCCCTCTTTGGCAGTTCATCTGACCTCTGAACATCTCTGGTCACTAAAAACTTCCTTTATTGTGACCTATTAGCCTCCCTGAGCCACCTACATTAAGTGATGATAGGGTAAAGTTTCAACTCTGCTGACACCCTGCAAGGCTACTGCTCGTGTTCCACCCGCTCTGGGCGGTTTCAGCCTTGGAGGGTAAAAGTGTCTGTTGTCCAGCCGCTCCCCATTGAACTTCACTTTTGCTCATGTTCCTCTGAACATCTGCCAAAACCAGAACAGTTTCCTGTTTGTCGCTGAAGACTTTGATGCTGGGAGGAGTCTCGCTGCATATTCTTTATGTCCCTCATCACTCTCACAGAAGGTGTGAGTGAGGAAAGGTTTCTTTGGGCGCATAGTTTGAGGGGCTACCAGTCCATCACGGTGGGTAAGGCCTGGCGGTGGGAGCTCCTGATGCTGCCGGCGCACGCCTTAGGAATCGGGAAGCAGAAAACAGAACTGGAAGCAGGGCCAGGATACAGCCTCAAGCAGTCATGTCACCAGCTAGATGCTATGTCCCAAAGGTCCCATAACCTGCCCAAAACAGCACCACCAACTGGGAAACAAGTGCTAAAACATTAGACTGTGGGAATACTACACATCTGAACCGTATTACACTACAGTCTCAGTCTCCGGTATTCTCGAGGATCTAGACAGACAATTCCCACTTCAGCGTGCCGTGACAGCTCTGTGCACTCCAAGGACATCTCTGGTCCTGAGATAAAAAGTACAAAGGGAGAGAGCAGAAGATAGAGGCAACCATGGGGGAGGGCATGGGCTGAGAAAGCAGACTGAGGGTGTTGAGCAAGGGTAGAAAGGGGACCCCTCCTTCCTACGGGTCTTCTTCCAGATGCGCACACAACTTTGCCACTGGATTTACCTGCAAAGAAGGAAAATTAGATCCTGTGCTGCAGTCAGCTGGAGGATATGCAGATCCCATGTGTTTATCGTGGACTGTTCTGAATTCGTACGGGAAACCCACCCCCAAGACAGTCTGTAGCACAACTGAACCAAGTGAGGATAAGATTATCAGAATTTTTCTTTCTGACACACTCACTGTCTCTAAATTTCTATGTTTTGCATGTGCAATAAATATCCACTTAATAATTTATGAGAAAATAGAAGCACGATATTAATCATAAATATTAATAGGGGAGCAAATATTAAGATTCATGCTCGGTCACAGCTTGAAAGAGCACTTCTCAGGGTGGCAAGGTGGCAGCCCATACATACTTCTGCTGATGCTGCGGCTGCACGCAACAAGGCTTCAGCATGGCTCTGAGAAAGTCTTCATTCTTTGTAGGACCTCTTGACTCCTGGCAGTGTTATGAAGCCACATTAGTGGAGCCACAAAAACAGTGGCAGTAGATCCTGCATGAGGGAGGGGACAGCTGTGCTTGCTCTTAGCAGCTTAGACCATGCTAAAGGATTGTGTTCTGTGTTGGACGTCCTATTCTAAGAAACAACCCTGAAACGGCATCTTTTCCAAAATTAGTGACAAAAGATGTCTGGAACATTTGAAACCCCACATGCAGAAGAACATTATACAGAAGCAGGGGTGCCCTCCTGTCTGAGGTGTGGGTATATATGAGGGAGTGCCATTCTATAAAGAATTGTCTTGAGAGAGAAAATGGATGCACTTCATAGGGCCCAAGAGTTAGAACTAATAGGTTGAGTTACACACAAGAAAATGCAGACAGATTCGGCAGAATTTTCCCAAAGTGCTTCCTCCAAAGAAGAACTGGGTTTGCTGGCACTGGAGGTGTGCAAGCGTGAGAGCTGGCCTCTGGTTGAAGATGCTGCAGATTAACAAATGGGTTGTTGATCTAGAACATGAGCCCCCACCCAAGACAGCGCACAGATGACTGCTGATCTCTGGGGTGGTTTTAGATGGTGCACGAACGTCGGTTTTCTTTCAGTAGTTAAATGGTGATTGAGCCTATGTCCTTAATTCAAACGAGGCTGCATTTACTTAAGTCAATCGGCAATTTTTAAAAAATCATCCAGAGGCTGGAGAAATGGCTTCGCAGTTACGAGCATGCTCTGCTCTTCCGGAGGAACCACGTTTAGTTCCCAACACCCATGTCAGGTGACTCACAACCACCAATAGCTCCAGCTCCAGGGGATCGGGCTCCTTCCTCTGGGCTCGGCTGATACTTGGCGCTTTTGTGCACATACTCAGGCAGAAACACACACATTCATAACATGAAAATAAACTAAATCCCTTCTTAAAATCACCAAATCAGTTGCAGGCGCGCAGACTTAGGAAAAGTTATAACTAACCGCCGATGAAGACGTGTGGGCAGGAAGTTCTCCAACCAGCTCCAAGACTCGAAGAGCATTTGAAGTGCTCCAGCCCGAGACCGCTTTCGATCTCTGCTGATGCTCCCGCTCCCGCAAAGCCCAGCCCCAGCCCACCTTAGGCCGGCAAGTTACAATGCACATGCGCAGATCTCGAGGAGCAGGAAGTTCAGTTCTTCTCTGGCACTAGCTCTTCTGGAAAGTTTTTCTGCAGATTGTGCCTAAATCTTTTTGCCTGCAACTCCAGCAAAGTATAGCCCAGAGCCCCCTGTGCCCGTGTATCTGCCTAACTCTTAGGCAACCCATCTTGACACCATTTCTTCCCTCCTCCCCAGCCAAATGCACCTATCTTGGATCCTTGACAATTGGCTTTCCTGTCAGAAGATAAAACTGACAATTATACCCTCTCTGTCTCTGGCTACTCATCCCGCCTCCACCTCCAGGAATGTGCATTCACTGAGTGGTATCTTGTGCAGTATATTTGAACCCCATGAGGCGAATAACTGCCAGCGGTAAGAATATTAAGTTTTAATGCTTAACAGGACATTTCTGTTCAGGAAGAACTTTGGAGTTCCCCCAAATAATTCACAGTGATATTAGAATCATATGTTTAGATTTTCACAGTTTGGAAAGCATTTATATTCTCTCTCTCTCTCTCTCTCTCTCTCTCTCTCTCTCTCTCTCTTTCTCTCTCAATCTGATTCTGACAGGTACCCAACAAGATGAGTCTTGTATTGATTATCCTCATTCTGGGGCAAGAAAATAAAGACTCAGAGAGGTTGCTTAACTTGCTCAAGGCCGCACAGCTTTCACACCCACACCCAAATAAATCCCTTCATGCCAAATCCCTAGCTCAATCTACTATACCACACTGCCCTCCAGTGTCTCAAAGAAAGGACTCTTACCCAGCCACAAACGCAATGTGCAAAGACCCATCTCAGCTTTTAGTGATGTCTGTAGCGGGATGCTGGAAGTTAGCCTTAGAATGATTCTCACACTGCTCACTGCTGCCCCTCAAAGAGCTATGCAGTTCCCTCAGCTAATCCATGAGGGAGACCACCACCTGTCTCCTAGCACGATTCCAAATGGCATGACGTAAGCAAAGGGCTCTGGCATAGACAGTAGGTGCTCAACCTTCCAAGGAAGATCTGTTGACACAGTTCACTTTTCCATCCAGGATCCTGGGGAGATTTCAAACAACTAGCGAAACGTACCCTGTCTGGAACAGAAAGCCCAGCTTTCTACTCCACTCATCTCCACCCAAAATCTATGTACACAGCTCTGTTTGCTTGGCCTTCAGGGATTTCGTGAAATGAAGCATTTCGCTAAAAATGTGTCTTTGCTTAGGGCAGTGGTTCTCAACCTTCCTAATGCTTCGGCCCTTTAATAGAGTTCCTCATGTTGTGGTGACCCCCAACCATAAAATTATTTTGTTGCTACTTTATATCTGTATTTTTGCTACTGTGATGAATTGTAACATAAATATTTGACTTGCAGGATATTTGATATGGGACCCCCAAATGGGTCATGACCCACATTGAGAACCACGGGTCTAAGGGAAAGCAGATACCCAGGAATTTAGGAGGAAAGGCAATGAAACCAATACTATTAAATCCCACTGACTCCTAATGTACAAAGCACCTCAGGCATGTTATGGCCATATGTGTTCAAAGTCTCCAAGCTAATCTTCATTTGAGGTGTTGTTCTGTGCCTCACTCAGACCATGCAGATCACATGGACAAAGTACTGGACCACGTGACTCAATTCTGGTTGGTGTCAAGAAGACAAGTTCAGTGTGAGAGTATACCCTGCCCTGTTTGGGTATCCAAGCCTCCACTCTGCAAGGTCTCAGCTTGGTGCTGCATTCTATAAGGAAAGCAGTGGAGGAAGAATGGACAAGGATGTGAGCGGGGACTTAGTAGAGAGATAGCCACCTGAAGGATGCTCAGTTTGGAGGACAGAAAGCCAAGGTTTCCCAATGAGGGCAGTCAAGTCCAAGTTTGCTCTGTTTCAAGGTCTTTTTCTTTCTTTTTCTGACCATTTGCCTGTCTTTCCCAGTCCCTACTTTGTTTGGCCTCTTCCTACTAATTTGTGTAACTTCCCATGTTATCAGTGTAACTTCCCATGTTATCAGCGCCTTCATCATGTTTCTGGAGCATTTCAGCCCAGTTTATTATCTTTTTACCTGGGACTACTTGATATGTAAATGCATTCTGTTAATAAAGTGAAATCAAGTCTTGAAAATGTACCCATCTGCCTCCCCATTGTGCCTGCGGTCCTTCGCCCACCTGCCTCAGCCCTTCCGCACCTTATCTAGACCTGGTAGTTGGCCTTTCCCACCCATCCCCATGACACAGCACAACCTCCTTTCCCGCCGCTCTGATCCTCATCCAGCCCATCCCTCCATCCTCCTCCACATCTTTGTCTTGCCATGAATCATGGGAGCCCACTCAGAGCCTCCTTCTCTCTGAAAGACTCAAAACGGTTTATTTACCTAAGACTCTCCCTCCACCCCCAGTCTTCTCTGGCCTCATAGGACAACCAGAGTGGGGAAAGTGTGGGACCCGGCAGAGAACAAGAGAGGGAGCCTGCCTTGCATGATTCATGGTTCACCCAGGATGAGTGAGAGAGGCTGCAGTGGGTGTGGGAGCAGCGAAGACATAAAGAAGCAAAGGATTAATTGAACCAAGCCAAGCTCAACCTTGAAGATGCTGCTTTGGTCTGTTCCCGAAATAGGGTTGAGCTTATGGCTGGTTCCTACTTGTCAGTAACCAGTTCACCCATCCCTTCTCTTAAGTCCTCCTTAATTAATCTTCTTAAAGAGAGCAACCTGACTCTGCCAGATTTGCTGGCTCACTGTCAAAAACCTGTTCTGCCACTAAGATTTCAGCGAAGTACATCTTAGAGCTCTTCGCAGGGCGCTTGCTCAGAGAATAAGGAAACAGCTGTCCCCCTCCGATATTGGGAAACACATGCCGGTGAAGGTTCAAATGCTGGAGCACCAAGGGGCTGCATTTACCCCCTTGTGCGTAAGCTCATGTATGCATTTAGCATAAAATGTGTATCAGCTGCAATACAGACCCAAGCCTCAGCTGTGAGCAAGAACAGGCGGTCTCTTCTCTCCTAGAAAGTTGAGGAAGTTAAACACACACTCAGATATCTGCAACACTTGGAAATCAGTTGTATCGTGATACAAGTCCTGAGAGCCTGGTTGAGAAATTTCCAGAGACAGTGAAGACACCTTCACGGAGAAGAGGACACCAGGGGCTGTCTTTGAGTTCAGGAACTGTAGCTTGCTCATCACAGGGGATGACTCATAAGAGTCAAAGGCACATGCTGAACAAGTACCCAGGATTCCAAAGAGTGGGTAGGAGCCACCAGACAGAACGGAGAAAGGGTGTTCCCAACAGGAAGTAGGCACCAGAATGAAAAACCCCACGTATGGCCATAGCAGGACAGAAGTGTGTTTGTGTCTGGATGAAGCTTTGAGAACACAGTCAATGAGACTAGAGAGGGAAGCTGGATCAGTAAACCATGCTAAGGTATTGGAACTTGACCCCAGGCACAAAAAGTAGACTTACTAGTGGGAACCAGCCATCGGGGTGAGGTGGCCTTACAGACATAGGCTCTAGGTTGAAAATGGTGCCTCCTAGATTCTAGAAACCTGAGATTTTCTGGTTTTCCACCAAAGGAGCCATGGCAGCTTATGGGAATGGCCCAGTAAGCACAGTAAATTTATGAGGATTTCAATGTCCAGGCAGGTATCCCCCTAGACCTTGATCTTTCTTACTTGAAGTCCCCTTTAAAACAACTGAGAACTCTGTCCTTCACGGTTTCCCTTCAAGTACCTTCAAAACGGTCCTGTTGACTACTTTCTCTGGGTCTGAAGATGTAAGTCAGCAAAGAAAGGTTGCCACAGGGCTAAGCAACACTCCCAGGTGCCTCACTGAGCCCTGTAGACTAAGATGGTCCCTGGAAGTGAACGGTAGCCATAAAGCAAATAGAACTATGATGTTCCACTTTTTCTTTCTTTTTGTTGTTTTGTTTTCCTTCAGTTTTTTGAAACAGGGTTTCTCTGTGTAGCACTAACTATCCTGCAATTTACTTTGTAGACCAGGCTAGCCTTAAACTCATAGAGATCCTCTTATCTCTGCCTCCCAAGTGCTGGGATTAAAGGTGTGTGCCACCATCACCCAGCATGTTAATCCATTTTATCTTCGTCTCTCTTGTTTATTTTTCTGCTTATTGACACTCAGTATGTGAAAATGTATGTCAATGTTACAGACCTGGGCTCACTTCTAGCTCTCCAACTTACCACCAGACATCAATCAAGTCATTTAAAGCCGAGGCTCTCAGTTATATCATCTACAAATGACATTGTGTCTAGATGGATGTCACGAGAACTGTCAGAGATCTCCAAAGCCTCTGACAAGGCGTCTTGAACTTAGCAGGTCCTCAACACACCTAGCCTCTTTCCGTTGCTGGTGGAGAATCCAGGCAGGCCTGGCTTAAGGTGCTCAGGGTTGCTGCTCTGTAGCCTCAGGCTGTGGGTACCCTGAAAGGAAGGCCCTTGATCTGTTTTATTAGTCATCTGTCACTTCCCAGTGACTAGAAATGGTACATTATCCACGAAAGAGACACAGAGAAATGAATAGCCTTGACTCGTTGGCTTCGAACACAGCTCCCCCAGCCCACATGCCACCTCTTCCCTGCCTGTAAGAACCACTGCAGCACTACTCCATACCCATACACTTGCAGCTTGCAGCAACTGCCCGCTCTGAGCGCCCTCCTAATTCACGGAACTGGGCTTTCCCAACAGTGCCAACCCCCAACCCCCATACTCTCCTGAACCCATTCACTCATGCTCCAGGACTCAGCCCAGGCACCAGAAATAGAGTGTTCATCTTAGCCAGCATGATCCCTGCCATGCTGCTTGCGTTACTTTGGGCTCTCAGTACATATTCCATCATCTACCATGTTACACTGAGCTCTCTGGTTTCCCATCTGTGCCCCTGTTGTTAGGAGGCTGCTTGTTAGTTCCTGGCTGCTCAGCCCCAAAATAACCATACAGAAACTGTATTAATTAAATCACTGCTTGGCCCATTAGCTCTAGCTTCTTATTGGCTAACTCTTACACCTTAATTTAACCCATTTCTGTTAATCTGTGCATCGCCACGTGGCTGTGGCTTACCCGGTAAAGTTCTGAACGGCTCTGGTGGGCCTATCTGTGCTGCCTCCTCGGCCTCTGCCCTGCGGGCCTGGCACAAGCTCCGCCTCCACTGCACCCGCCCCCCAGCCTCTGCACCGGCCTTGCTGGCTCAGTACACTGAGCCTCATGAAGCCCTGGCCCAGCATGGGGCACAGTCCTCAGCCGACATTCTCAAGAACATGAAGGCATAGGCCCCTGGCAGCAGCAGGGCCAAGAGAGATTGTTGAAGGGAAAGTACACCAAGCATGAAGAGAGTTCTGGAAGGTGTCTGCCATGAGTTACTTGTAATAAAGAGTCATTGTCTGAAAACAAGGCCCCACCCCTCATGAACCACCTCTTCCTATAGATTGGCCCACCTTCTTCCCCTTGACCCTAGAACTCATTTGGGGCCAAGAGTATTCAGACATAGTACCTATGCATGACTTCCAAGGCCAGGCCACAAGAAGCCTTGAAACTTCTATTGGAGCGTCTAGCAACACTCTGGTCAGAGCAGCGTTTCTCAGCTGGAGACTCCCCATCTGACATCTGACAATGTCTGAAGACATTTATTTTATTTTTATTTACTTATTTATTTATTTATTTTTGGCTGCCAGAGGTCAGGCGTATGACTAGCCATCCTCAAAACCACAGACCAGCCTGCCAATATAAGACAGCCCAGACGGCAGCAGTGGCAAGTTTGAGAAAACCTGTTGAAACAGAAACTGGCTATCACTTGGCCAAGCCTACTCAGACTGCCACGCTCAAAGGTCGCCCAAGTAAGCTGTGTGAAGAGGAGGAGTGCTCAGCCACCAAAATACTCCACACGTGAAGCGAAGGTCCCAGAAATGTTAGAGAAGAAGCCAACACACCTGAACATGCAAATGACTCTACCTACACACCCTCACCCTCAGACAGCAGCTGTGTGACACCCCAGATGAGAAGCAATTGTGAATAAAAAGGCTGGCTTGGGGGGAAGGGCAGTTGTTACACTGATAGATAACCAAGGCTCCTTGAGTCTGATGTTCAGAGCGCTCACATTCCCTTCACCTCCCCTCTTCATTCTTCAATGCACCGCCCTCCTTAAAGTCTGGAATGCAGACTGGTCAGCTGCCTTCTCAGGGATTTAAATATATGCAAATTCCATAAGGGTTGCTTTAGTCCTACCAGCTGGGGCAGCGGGAATCCTGGAGCACTTTGTAAGTGGGGGGCCCAGGCCATTTCCTAATTTTCCTTTTGACGGAAGGAGAGCAAGACAGGAAACGTGCAGCTTCTGCTACTGCTCACTAAGCCGTGTGATGGGCCGCAGGAACTGACTGGGCCCCAGTGAAAAGGTCCTGCCAGAGAACAGGGGTGACTTTCTGTTGAGAAATTAATCAGCGTAAGAGGAATCTATGGAGGACATCGGCCAACACCACATTATTTGTGCTTTTCAAATTCATACTGCTCAGTAAAACGGTGTTTGCTTAGCAAGCAACAGGTCCCAAGTTTAACCCCAAGCACCACAATCAATCAATCAATCAATCAATGGTGCTGGTTTATTACCTAACTCAATTTAGTTCAGAAAATCTGACTTGAACATTTTTGGAACTCTAGCTTATCACCATCGGAAGACTCAAGAGGTAAAATGATCAGATTCTGCTTGAAGAGGTTAATAATTTAGCAAGACAAACGAATACACCAGCCACATGCGATAAAACTAGACCAAGTAAAATTGATACAGATGCTCGGAGCAAGCCAGGGAAGGGTCTGAGAGTTCACACCTGTGTGCTAAGGGAGGGACTTTAGTTCACGGTACCATCTACTGAGCACCCGCTATGGTCTAGGCACTGGACTGACCCAGAAAGCCAGTAGTCAGAGGTAGACAACCCAACTCATAAGCCACTCAGACACAGCATAGACTCCTAGACACTGAGTCGATCGATGACTGTTAAAAACGAGATACATGGGGCTAGAGACGGCACAGCAGTCAAGAGTAACTTGTTGGTCTTATAAAGGCCCTGGATTTGGTTCTCAGATCCCCCATCAGGGCTGTGTCTCACAGCCTGCAACTCCAGTCCCAGGGGATCAGGTGCCCTCTTCTGCCCTATTGTATGCACTAATAGATAAGCAGGTCACACACACGGTACATGTACATACATTAAGGTATTCACACACACACATAAAATAAAAATAAATATGTAAAAATGAAAATGATTCATCCCCAAACTAACAAGGGGCCAGTCTCCTTTAGACTATATATTTGTATGGCCTTTTGCTTTTGAGAGATGATGCTCATGTACCGACTGCTGCTGACCCAGGTAGGTGAAAATTGGTTGTTTTGGGCATGGAATTGTAGGAGACTTGAAAGATTGATGGCAGATACACACACTGAGTGTCATAAGCTGGCCACCGTCCTTAGTCATTTTCCTCCAAGAGTACACTAAACGCCCCAAGTTTCCCCGGATGGCAGGTTTTGTTATCCCCATTTTATTGATAAAGGCACTGAGGGGCAGAGAAATCAGCACACCCGAGCCACCTTCACAAGTGAAGGAGTCAAATGTGAACTCAGGCGGTCTGTCTTAAAATCGCGATCCCTCTTCCTCCTCTTAGTCCACTCCAGTTTGCTTGTGAGCCTGTGCAATCACTGAGCTCTGGCCAGTGCTGATACTCACTCAGCTCCGCATTCAGTCTACCAGGTATGCGCAAGGCAGACAGACTACACTGCCCATTCCAGTCCGGTTAAGGAGCCTCTCGCTTCCATTCACCCAAAGAGGCCTTGCCTCATCTAAGGACACTCTGGTTCAAGTCCTCTGATCAGTAACTGAAGCAGTCCAGTCAAAACTGGCATGGACACCCAGAACCGGTGTGATATTCTAGAGGGAGATTCACATTTTATCTGTCTCAACTCCCAGTGATTGGTAGGAGTATTGCACACTTCATTCACTGGGAGAGATGGCTTCGGCGTGGGAAGATTGCAGGGGATGTAATGCTGGTCCCCCACCCTTTCATGAGGGAACTAGTAAAGTGAAGTGAATAAGGCCCTAGGAAAATTCCCTCCATTAAAAAGAAACTGATGCTTTTGGATGTTGCTAGCTTCAAAATCTTTTTCTTTTACTTGGGGAACACTGGTGAAGACCCTAACACAGGACATATAATATCCTCACTGCTGAAACCACCACCACAGTCCTTCCTGCCCCACAACAGCCGGGAATCACACCAGAATCTGTGCTGCCACAAGAAGTATGGGCTGTAAGACCCAGTACTGATGGATAGTCATAGCACTGCAGAAACTAGGAGGGACAATGGTAACCCTCGGGTCTACAGATTGCTAGTTAGGCTCTGTGTGTGTGTGTGTGTGTGTGTGTGTGTGTGTGTGTGTGTGTGTGTGTGTGTGTGTGTGTGTGTGTGTGTGTGTGTGTGTGTGTGTGTG